>AYEL01087613.1:0-47239 GCA_000484575.1 Olivierus martensii
TTATTTAAAATTTAAATGCTCTTTTATTCTATATATGGGATATATTCTGTCAAATTTCAATATAAAATACAGTCGCCAGCTGGATTCATAACGTGAAATGATTTCAACTTTTCACCCTTAGAATGAGAATTGAATCTAGTTTCCAATCCTTAAAACTTATACAAGGTGTCCCTGCTCAGTCATTGAGTGTTCATAATCCAATTTATTTTTCCAATATCAATCAGATAGCTTCATGATACAAGGTTAGCTTATAATTTGACATCTCAGATTCAATTCCGGATCTAAGATCCATATTTTTTTAGGAAAGATCCTGGTTTGCTGAACTAAATCCTTCAATTGATATTCACCCTATTAAAAGTGTGAATAGGTTAGGTTTGATTAGGCTAATTAAGCCGTCATATTTGATGAGGGATATTCTTTATCTGGTGGTGGCCACTTATAGCACCCATCACAGGCTGGCCAACATCCATGATTGAGTCAACCGATGGTTGGAGAATGGGGTTCAACAGGCTGTGTCAAGACCCTTCCTGAAAAATCAAAGGTGTGGGACCCGGATTTGAACCCAGATCTCCAGGGTGGTAAGCCACAGCTTTACCACATGGCCATCGAGTGACAAGAGTGTGAATGGGGAATGGCCATAACATATATATCACATTCCAGTAGTTATATATCTTCTGATTTGACTATACATTAAGCATATAATGTTGCTGATTTACAATACTTAAATAATTTATATAGATATGAGAAGGCAAAAAGTTCTACCCTCATCATGATATGGATGTGTTAAGAATCTGAAATTTGGTCTTCCAACACTTCCTGCTCTACATATCCATCTCCCAGGGTCACACACTTCTCACAGTTATGAAATATTGTTTAATCCCATCTTTGTAGAAGTCAGCAGAATTGGAAGCAAATCAGCTCTCCATAGAGGTAATGACCTCCTCATCATTGAAGAAACTTCTCCATAAATGTTTTTTTCATATTTCAAAACAGGATGAAGTCTGAAGATGCCAAGTCGAGAGAATATGGGAGATGAGGCAAAGTTTCATAACCATATTTATGCAGGAAACCACTAATTCTGCAGCTTGATGTGCAGGTGCATTGTCAGCTAGCACAACAACCTTTTGACAACAAATCAGGTCTTTTTTCCTTGATATTATCACAAGAAATCCAGTTGAAGTTAACCACAGAAATACTTTATTTACCTTGAAAACAAAAGTCAAGTAGCACTACTCATCACCATCCCGCAGTCCTTCTCTCACCACCACCAAACAGCCAAAAATAACTCAAAGAAAGGAAGTCCCGTCCCCTTCTCGGCAGATACCTCTCTCTCACTCCCAAGGAGGCGGTAATTGCCTCGTGGCAATATTGTCAATAATTTTTGTAGCAAGTTCTTATAGTAAGCCACTATAATTGTCAACTCTTTTTATAAGTAATCTGTCAGTATGACACCTTTACTGTCCCACAACACAGATATGGCCTTGCTGGATGGCTTTCTCTTGGATCATCCTGTAGGGTAGCAAACCACATTTTAATTCCCATTTCCATCATTTCACAGTCCATATGATAGATATTCCTTGCCATATATAGCTGATATTCTTTGTGGATTGTTTGTGTAGTTTTCCCATGAAGATGAAGGAACTGTATCATGGCTCAATACTCTATTTTGTCCAGCATGACATCTTATAATATCATGCTTCTAATTCTGATTAAACAAAATTTGTCAAAACAAAAAAGTATGCATATTAGTAAAACAGCAATCTATCATTATTTGTAATTACAGATCTATAGCACAAATACAACATGGTGAAGGTAAGAACTTTTTAGCCTCCCCCTCATAGATACAATTTACGTAAGCTGAGAAGCATCTGTAATAGTAAAATTATAATTAGGGAAGTCTTATTACATATAAAAGTTTAAAAAAATATTAGAAAACCTATAATTTGTTGAAAATGCTTTCATTTTTTTTTTATAAATTTTACTCATTTTGATTATATTAAACTCATACAATCTTTTCCCTGCTACGTATGTATACAGACATCCTTTAACTGACATTTTTTAATGTACGTGTTACGGGTAAAGTCCAAACTTGAATAATGTCAACATTATCCAAAATACGTGGATAATGTTTAATAGGAAGTGGCTGTTTATTATTTTTCTATGTTTATCTGGATAATACTGACATTATCCACCCGTTCTTGGATAATGTCACATTCAAAGTTTGAAGAAATAATTGCACATTTGCAATTTCTGTTTATTGGTCCCATGGCTGTGTATGTGTGTAGACAATCGAGATTAGGTGAGAGGAGATGCATACAGTAGATTCGAGAATTTAGGCAGGAAGGCATGACATATGGGCCAATCAAAAAATCGCTAAGAATTCCAGCTCAAACATTAACACAGACCTAATGTTGAGAATCACAAGGAAGTTGCATTCAAGGATTTTCTTCAGCTCACACATGGCTGTTGTGGCTAGTCAAGCATTGAATAAAATATGCCTCATTTGTGAACAAAACTGTTCCCAGAAAATCAGCTTCTTTCAACATAGCGGAGATGAAGCACAATTTGGCCAACACAGATTGCCTGAAGTCAAACTTCTAAGGCCCAAAGTTCAAAATTTACACCTTGGAAAGGGTATATTGTGAGGACAAAAGTGCTTGTCTCGTCTCTTTTTATCATCCCCTTAAGTTCAGCTTTTTTGATCACTGTATTATAGTTTCATATATACCAGTGGTTCCCAACAGAGTCTTGAAGAGATCTAAAGGGGCCTTTTTGGTCCAAGGCAAATTTAGGGGGCGTTGATGACCAACTGCTGCTCCCTGGACATTACTCGCAAGAAAGCGCTGAAAAGTTTGATTAATTCTAAAAATCATCAAACGATGTTTCAACAAATAGTTCTAAATGTCTTTTAAGCAAGATCAGTCTGTATTAAAAGTAGATATTAGTATATTATAGCTTTGTTTCTAATACCTTTTTGACTAGTACAAAACGAGTCGCAGCATGTTCAGTGCACCACAGTGTGTGTGTATGTTCCGACTTGATCAACAAAGCTTTATTTACAAGTTTGCATAGATTATGACAAAATTAAAATGGATTGCACCAGTCGAGTGTGTTTTCCTGACTGTCAGGTTTCATATGGGCTGTGAGCCTGAGTTTTTATTAAAAATTTTTGCTATTTTTTAATTTAATTAATTTAATTGTTTTTGAATTAATTAATTTTATTTAATTTTTTAATTTCTGATCAAATTAGTTTTTATTTCTGAGAAGTCTCTACAATGCAAAAAAATCATTTCTCTACATTATATTGCTGCTTTTTTATAATGTAACAGTTACATTATTGATTTCAAGAATGGGAGTTGGTGTGTTTTTTCTCAAAAGGGGCAGTAGGCCAAAAAAGATTGGGAACCTTTGATATATACGGTAAATTTTACTGCCTTATTATTCTTACATTTCAGTTCGGAAATTCTTTATTACAATGTGTTGCAGCTGTAATAAAGCTGTTTGTGCTTAATTTTAGAAATAGTCTTCAACAATATCCAGTTCTTATTGGTTAATGTCAAGATTATCTGGATAAGAATGAAAACGAGATAAATTACTTTCTATTTCTGTTTTTATCCACTGTACTTGGATAATGTTGACATATCCCGGTTAATCTCGATATTAATTGGATTTCGCATATTACCTGTAACATATGTATATAACCAGTCTTCTTAGGTTACAAAAGGAAAAGCATTGAAATCAGAACTGTTCTACTGCTGCTTCAGTATCTGTTTATTTATGTTTCTTATTGATGTAACTAATCTTCAATAATGATTATTAATTTTTTTTGTACATTTTCTTGAATTTTTAATATATGTCTTATAGAAGCTGTTCTGAATGGACTAAATTCATAGACTGTTCTTTTTTGTATTGTTTCTTAATTTTGTAATTATTATATTTGTTATTGCTCTAATTATATGTTGAGATAAATTTAATTCTTTGAAGCAAAAATAAATTTTTTTTGTATCTATAAAATATTTAAAATTGAAAAAATATAGAAAGAAGAAAATTTTTAATACTATTAAAATAGGTAATATTATTTTTAACAGTTCATATTTTATTTCATTTTCATTGCTATTTAGACTAAAAATAAGAAGATATAAACATATATAATTGTCCACTAATTACGAGTGTGTGGCATGAAGCTGAATCTGCAAATTAATTCCTGAAAAATTTCTAACTTGGTTTACTTTGTTGTGATGTGCAATATTGGCAATAGAAATTATTAATGGACCAATCAAAACAAATCAATGAAGGTTACAATTGTTTTTGTTTGAAAGAAAGTCTTTTTTAGACTTTATTACATTTTTTTTATATAAAGTTGAAAATTTTCAGAAAATACACTTAAAAACTATTAAAATGTACAAAAAATAAGGCTATATTACTATTATCTCTATACTATTTATGTTATACTTAGAATCATGAAATTTTAGTAAATATATGATACATTTTAAGAATTATATGACAAAACTGCATTTATTAAAATTTGTATAAAAAAATTTAAACTAAATAATTAGTTTAAAGTTTTAGTTTTTAATATATTGTAATTCAAAATCTGAATTTCTTTATCAAGGCTGTTTTATTCAGTAGAAATATAACTGCCTAAAAATAATAATAATTTGATTAAATGACTAGGTAATCATAAAAAATTGTATAATCATATTTCTCAAATAATAAAATATGAAAAAATATTTTATTATAGAAAAAAATAAGAATGTAATAATTACGAAAAATTTTAAATTTTTTTATAAAAATAAGATGAAAATTTACAAATTATTGTACATTTATCAGACTTAAGCATAAAACATTTGCCATCCTGTTTTCTGGTAATATATCTAATCAAAAGGATTTATCATTTATTCTAATGTACATATTCAAGAAAATCATAGTATTAAAGCTGATACAGAAATGAAAAAAATTACTAAACCTGAAATTCAATTGCTTTAGGATTAGAAATATGAACAGCTTCACTTAATCCATTTGGCTTTCTCAATCTGTCACTAATATCTTCTTTAGAAATCTGTAAAAAATTGAACAATTATTATTAAAATATATTTCAATTTAATAAATAGCTTAAATTTTGAGAGTGAAGCATCACCAAGGAAAACGTCAAAGTTTCTGTAAATCCAGCATGTGCCATTTCTTCTCGTAACTGGTCCGACAGTTTATTTATAGAAAACTTTTAAAAGTAGAAAAATAATTTTTTTAAATAAATATCAATTTTTTTATTTTAATAAATTTATGATATAAATATATATTCAAGAAAAGTCTTGAAATTATATTGATGTGAAAAGTTTCAAATAAGAAAAGCATTATTATATATCAAATTGCAAATTCAAGGCCAGAACATTTAAATGTTAAATTTAAACTAAAATAAACAATTCCATTAGCAGCATAATAAAAATATAAGCTTAAATGACTGCTGATAAGATAAAAAACAAACATTATGAAATTTTCATATTAACTTGTATCATTAGTTAGAAATAAAAACTATGCATTTATTTGTTTAAAGATAGATGTTTTTTTACATAAATTTAATTCAAAATTGTAAATGTTGTCCTATCAGGATGCAATTTTAGACATTTATTCTTTTTTAGTAGTGATCTTCATGGGAATATCAAAGTTTCTGTATAAAATTTTTGTATTTTAGTGTGAATAAGAAAAAACAGAATGCAAAGATAATGTATGAACGAAATGTTATAAAAATGGAATATTCAGCTAAAATAACTAAAATGCAAATGATTTTAATGAAACTGATTTTATTGCTGTTTTAAGTAAATTAATAAAATAAATCAACAATTCTTATTGAGTGGTATAATCTAATATAATATTTTGTTTGACATAAATAAATATATACAGCTGTTTCAAATATATGTGAAAATCATGTTTGCGATTAACAAATATAAGAATTCATTGATTTATGAACAAACTTTGTTTTAAGTTTTGTTCGTAACTAAACTAAACTGAAAACTATTCTTATGCTGAACCCAGAGATCACTGTATATATTGTATTATGTAAAATATGCTATAACTGAATCAATTAGAAGTTTTTTATTTCAGAAGTTTAAATGAAAAATTCTGATTGTAAAAAGCAGTTTTTAGTGTAAACTTTTCATGTTGAAATACTACTGTAATTTGTTAAGCAACTTTGTAATTTTACATTGCATTTATCATTAAAGCATTTTGTTATTGTATTTTTGAAATTCTTGAAGAATTTTAGATTTTCTAAAATTTGAAAATGAAATGGTATATTCATATACACAAAAGTTAATATTATGAAGAACTCGTCTATTCTAAAACCACAAAGAGAACTTTCAACAATTTTGGACATGAATAAATATAGATTAATATGTTGTTACTAATTTATTGCAGCGAAAACAGAGAAATAGTATGCTCACCCCTATCATGAAAATATATTGTTTCTATAAATAACTGAGTTCTGCTGCTTCTAATAACACAAGAAATCACAACAAGCACTTGAAATAGGATAAACACACTATGTAGTGCATATTATATATATCTAATAATAAATTAGTGTATTTATCCTGGTTCAAGTACTTGTGATTTCTTTTGTCAGTAGAAGCAGCGGAACTCAGTTGTTTATACTTGTTGTGATTTCTTATACATTGTTTCCATTGTTTATCAGATAAACATTATTCAAACATAAAATTATAAACAAAGAATTTCTAAAGTTTTGATAATAGATGTAATAATATATATTTTTAATAATAATAATATTTAGTAAACAAAAAAATTTGATTATTATAAAGTAAAAGAATGTTTTCTTATAGGCTGTATTTGAATAATCTGATATGTGAAATTCAAAGTAAATCTTCAAGGATAAAAATAAAATAAGATTTATTACATGCCAAATAAATTCTTGATGCTTGCAACAGAAATTTAATAATTTGAAATAAATTTTGACTAATGTTAATGTCATATTGAAATCAATAAACTAACAAGTTATGAGTGGTTCCATCTATGATTTACTAAGTGAAATAGAAAAATCTGCCTCAGCCAGGGTTCATACTAAGGACCTTCAAGCTAACATCCTGATCCATTTGCTAGATCATTGAGGCCATTTGATAGAGTGATTCTTCAGACATTTATATAATGAATTTTAAAATTTGAATTCATAAGACATTGGGATAACCAATAGAAATATTTCTAATTGGGCTTATCATCAAGTCATGAGCCCACAATGATGCTAGCCATACAATCACTAGACCATTGGCCATCTGTCAGGTGACCTTTGTGGTCTAGTGGTTAAGAGGTCAAGATGTTAGCTTGAAAGTTTGCATTTTGATCCTGGGCTGAGACAGATTTTTTTCTTCAGATAAATTAATTATAAATTCTATTTTAATTATTAAATCATAGATGGCACTGCTCATAATTTAATTATTAGTTTATTTGTTAATTTTTTAACAAATAAACTAATATTTAAATTAAATTTTGAATACCATATTACTTCGAATTTAAGCCGCACTTTTTATTCAAATTTTTAAGACGTAGTTACTTCGAATTTAAGCCACACTTTTTATTCAAATTTTTAAGACGTAAAATTTGGGTGTGATGAATATTTTAACATCTTATTTCTGCCGATCTCCAATATTCAGGTTTTTGCTTTAGAATATTTTAACATATTTCTCCTAATCTCCCACTTCCAAACAATCGGGATTTTGCTTTATGCTCTACGCATGAACATAATATTATGACCGTTGATAACAGTTTATTCGGTAGTTTCCTGTTCGTAGTTTTCTGGTTTAATCCGGTTGTGGTTTGATAGTAGCTGTGCAGAATTGCATCGTATCTGGCCAGATTTTAATTATAAGAAAAATCACAAATTATTATAATGCTGTTTATAACTGCTGATAGAAACAAATAACCACTTATTATTATTTTAAACAAAAACTGCACCAAGGAAATTTTCCTAAAGGTGTTATAATTCGACTACAAAAGAATGCATGGATGACAATAGAATTGATGATTGATTGATTAGAATATGTTTGGGAGAAGAAATCAAACATATTTTAATCAATCTGAATAAATTAGGTAGCTTATTATGTATATTAGTACCTATTTAAGTAAATAAAAAATTTTTCAATACTTATATGTAATATTTTTCCCAATTTTCCAATTTTAAAATCCTACTGCAGCTTAAATTCGAAGTAATACGGTAATTTAATTCAAATTAATTTAAATTTAATTTAATTAAATTTTGAAGTTGCAACAACAGAATATTGTTAAAAATATTCTTTTGTTGCAACTTCAAAATTTATCTATAAAACTTTTTCTTCTTTTGTCTATGAAAAACTTGTAATCATCATTAATTTGGTTCTAAATTTATAAACAAATGTTTCTGAATTCTTTTTTAAAGTTTTTCAAAAAAATTTTAAAAAAATAATAATATTTTTTTCCATTAATCCAAATTACAGAAAAAAATAATAATATTTTTTCAACATAATTTATCAACAAACAACTAATTAAGTAGTTCAAAAACTTTACAAGAATATTATATTACAAGCTTTAGTCTCATAATATTCTAAATTTCTGATAACATATGATGATTAACTGTTTTCAAAATCATAAATTATTACTCTAATTTACTTTTCCCCATTTCCATTAGCTTGAATATTTAAATTATGGTAATAACTTTCGAAATTAATAATAAATTATTATTTTTTGTTTTTAATATTTTACTTTAACATTATAATAAATGTTTTACCTGTTGAGCTATTGTTGCAGACTTTGGAATAGTCATATTAATATTATTGTATCCATAGGCAATAGCAATATCTTCCATTATATCACAAGAATGAAGAATATCATGTCTTGTTGGAGGAATTTCAACTAAAATTTGAGGCTTTTCTTTCTTCTTACGTTTAACATGAGATTGCAAACTCATTTTAGTTAACATTTTTGCAATTTCTTCTTCATTTAAACTATTAAATTTAGAAAAAATGAATTTTACATTAAATTTTAGAAATTTAACGATGTTTTATCAATAGTATAAAGAATTCAAAGTTTAGAAATTTATCAATACAAGAATAATATGGAAGAAATTTAATACTTCATTTTATATATATACTGAAAAAGCATATCCCATCAAAAACATGTTTTTGATGGGATATGCTTTTTCAGTATATATATAAAATGAAGCAAACATCAAAAACATGTTTTTGATGGGATATACTTTTCCAATACATATAAAAATGAAGTAAATATGTAAAAAGATAAGTACAATACTAAGAAATTAGGCTAACCAATTTAGATGTAGCTATTTGGTTTGAAAATTAAAGAATATAAAACAATATCAACCAAAATAGCCACAACTAATTTGTAACAAATATCCTAATTCTTAGTATTGTACTTGACTTATTTTTTTACACATTAGATATTTTTGATGGAATATCATTTATTTTTTAGATGAATACCACTTTTCTGAGAGAAAATTCTAACATATATATATCATTAAATACATCTTTATTCAATAATTAATTCAACTGAATCAAAATTTTTATGAAAAATGTAATAAAATAATAAATATACATACAATATATCAAATTTAGTCAAAATCAGTTGAATGATATTACCAGTAAGAGATTTTATGATGAAAAGACGTCCTACTTTCTTCAATTTGACCCTACTGAGTTGTATTTTTCAGAAAGCATTAATTAACATAAGTTAACATTTATATTCTAGGTTTGTTTGAAATCAATTGAATGATATGACCTATAGAAACATTTCTAGAGAAGAGAACCATTGTCTTCTATGCCTTTTAATTTTACCTAATTGGGTCAAAATTTTCAGATATTTTTAACTCAGCTATGTTATATCTATATTCCATGCCATGCTTATTTGCTTCTATGTTGTTTATTTCTTCTCCCTCACCAATGCTGACATATCATATGAAAAGTGTGTTTCATATTCCAGTTATTTTCTATTACTACCTTATAATTTTCTTGTCATCTGATAATTAATAACTTCTGTTATTGAATATATTTATATTCATCTATTGAATAAAAATAGCTAAGTGTTTATTGAGATATTACTGTAAGCTGATAGTCTGCAATTTTATATATAATTGGAAAAATGGTCCTTAGGTGTGAAGAGATTGGAAACTGCTGATAAACAACCCCACAAAAAGCCAGCTGGATGGCTGTAGTGAAAGTGTGCTGTGCTTTCACTCTTGAAGATCCAAGTTCAATCCTGGGACCTTATTCATAAACTTCTCGCCTTTCGCCATCACACCGCAGCAAGAATAAACAGGCGATGTGAGAGGGCGAGAACTATCGTAGTTATTTCCTATTCAAAACCATTTCTCACCACACGTTATTCTAATGACGTCAAAAGTAATCACGAAGTGACAAATGGGTTTGAGATTATATTGACGACAACGTAACTTAAACCAATCAGATCCATTGCTAGATTGTTGACATATTTCCACGTATATTTGTTAGCGAATTCTTTATGAGACAAATTTTTCATAAAATGAATAATAAGATGTATTTGTCAGAGGAACTAGAGGCATTAATTGCAGGTTTAGAGAAGAGAAGGGATTTAATGAGTGGACATTTGGGTGGAATATATAATACAATGGCCGAACAACAAAAAAATTGGGAGGAGATTGAGAGAGAGATAAATTCCATAAATTTTAGAGTTTGTACAGTGAAAGATATCAGATATAAGTGGCTAGACCTAAAATCACAAACGAAGAAGAAAGCCTCGAGAATTAATAAAAGTTTACAAGAAACTGGTGGTGGTTTCCCATTGAAAACAAAATTAAATAGTTTAGAAAAGAGAGTTTTGAATTTGAAGGGACAGTCGGCAGTGTACAGTTTGTTGGCCAGTTATGATACGTCTTAGGTTAACGAGGAAATAATTATTTTTTATAATCAATACATTATTAAAGATAAAAGAAATAAATGCATATTTTATAGGAAATTCATTTACCTACAAATGAAGAAAATATTAATGGCAACGAACCAGTTGAAACGAGAGAGGATGAAACAATACAATTGAAGTTACATGCTTTGAACAAATTCCAACAACATCCAGTCAAACAGACAGTTCCTTCAATTCTGGTAAACCATCAACATTTTTAATTAAAAATAGTGATATTTAGTCTGTATTTAGTTCTTTATTAACTGTATAAATTTCACATTATACTTAAGTTCTTATACAAAATTTCTATTGCATTTATTTACATTAATATAGCCTAAACAAGAAAATAATTTCATATAATTTGTAATAATAATGTATGAAAACTTCATTATAACTTTAAATATTTAAAAGATTTATTATGTTTTTATTTAATAATTTTCTTGAAATTACAGAAAGGGTTAAACATATTCCAAAATCAAGAGAAAAATTACCTGATGATAAATTAAAGGAATATCTCTAGAAGCAAGAAGAAATTTTAAAAGAATTAAAAAATATAAATGAAAATATAAAACACATGAAAAATTATAAACATAAATGCTTGAAAATTAAATTGGCAAAATTGAAATTATTAGCTAGTGAGAGTGTACACATTAGAGATGAACTTAAATATATAAATAGTTCAAATATCGTTGTATGTGAAGATATATCAAAATAAACAGCCTCTATATTCATAAATATTTTATTTCAATATTGTCTTTTTTCTTATCTTTACAAAATTAATTTTAAAATTGTAATACAATATTTTTATTGACAGAGCATTAATAAATTTTTTAAATAAATTTTTGCAATATGTAATGAAAAAAATATAAATATGAATTGCGTAACAAAAAATATAGCAACTTAAAAAATAATATTAAAATATACCTTTCAGGAATAGTATAAAGAAAATATTCTTGTAAAAATTTCCTTTTTTATAAGCACTATGTTGTAGATATGTGCAACAGATACTCTTATATACAAAATAAAAACTATTTTATCATCAAATGATGATAAAAAATTTTTAATTTTATCATTAAAATGATGATCATATAATTTAAAACATTATATTAATATGCAAATCTAGCTTCTATTTGTTGTTATCGAATAATTTGATCTTTGCATAGCATATTTGTATCAATGGTAGTTAAAATGGAGAGTGGAACTTCAAACTAAATTTTCATTGATAGCAACATTGGTTTCCAATAAAATTTTATGTTTTATACAAATGTTATGTATAAAGCATAAAATAGATGCAACTATTTTATGCTTTAATTCTTCTATGAGACACAATACAAGTATTTAGGCAATCAGTAATTCCTCATAAATAAGTCATCCGGAAGTTCAAGAGCTTATTTTTTATCTCGAAAAAACCTTTTCACATCTAAAACTTCTGTCAGCTACTATCACTAAGAATCCAATCACATCCACCATTTTCTTATCAGCGAGAATGCGAGACCATTTTTGTACTCGCAGGTTTGCAAGATGAAATTTAAGCGAAAGAGCAAGAGTTTTCAGTTTTGAATATCGACTCTCTTGCAGTGGCGTTAAATGACATCATTAACCAGTTTTCAGTGTGAAGTGAGAAATTTATGAATAAGGCCCCTGGTTTCATACTGTCAGTTTTTTCAGGAGAGTTTTGGACTCAGCTTGTTGAACCCTATCCTCCATCTGGACTAATCCCACAGAGGTGTGGGTAGCCAGTGGTGGGCACTGTAATGCTCTGCTGCTTAGTACACATTGGGTGAAAAATAGTGTAAAGCCATATAAAAAAACCCTGCAAAAGTGAGCAAAACCTAACTAACATTTAACAATTACTATATGTTTAAACATTCATTCATTATTATAATATTAATAGACAAAGACAGCAAATATCTTTTTAATGTTAATTGCCAGTGAAATATTCTGTTTATGTTTGTTCAGTTATTCTTCAGGTGATCATAGATTATTTCTGGTTATTCAGACTATTCCAGTAGTTTGCAGTGTTGTGATTAACATATAGTTCATTTTGTTACAGTTTATTGCAATTACAATTTACTATAACCATTATGAAACAAACAGGAATATTAAATTATATGCTTTACACCCTGTGTTTTCCAAACATTTCCAGACTCGTGTTTATATGGATTTTTTGCTTTGTTTTGATGAATAGTATCTGTGATTTAAATTTAGTAGATCATTTAGGTACATCATATATATATGTGATAGTGATATGCACAATTGCCTATATAGTGGGTGATCAGTTAACGAACATAATCCGTTCTAAGATAATGTTCGTTATCTGAATTGTTCGTTAATCGATCATCGATTTACCATACCAAGACAATATTCGTTATCCGAATTGTTCGTTAACCGATCATCGATTTACCATAGGTTTTAATGAAATGTTCATTAACTGATCATCGATTTACCATAGGTTTTTATGGGAATTTGATTCCAAGAAAATGTTCGTTATCCAAATTGTTCGTTAACCGATCATTGATTTACCATAGGTTTTTATGGGAATTTGATTAAATTAACCGATCATCAATTTACCATAGGTTTTTATGGGAATTTGATTAATTCATTTTGGAGACCCAAAAAAAATAAATAAATAATTATAAATTTCTTATTATGTCGGAGACCCAAAAAAGACATAAATAAAAAATTATATAATTTTTTATTTATGTTTATTTATATGTAAGACCCAAAAAAAAAAACAGTAAGAAATTATATAATTTTTTATTTATGTTGGACCCAAAAAAACATAAATAAAAAATATATAATTTCTTACTATGTTTATAACCCAAAAAAACATAAATAAAAAATTATATAATTTCTAACTACGTTTATTTAGCAAAAAAACATAAATAAAAAATTATATAATTTTTTACTACGTTTATTAAAACAAAAATAAATAAATAATTATATAATTTCTTACTACGTTTATTAATTTTCATAGGTTTTTATGGGAATTTGATTAATTCATTCTGGAGACCCAAAAAAATAAAAAAAAAATAATTATATAATTTCTTACTATGTTTATTTATATGTAATAACCATAATATAAATAAAAATTTATATAATTTCTTACTACATTTATTTATATGTAATAACAATAATATAATCTTGCATTTCAATCTTATTATGTTCACTTTCCATTAAAGAATCTGTCCAATATCAATTGCTTTTCTCTTTTCTTCAGGATTTTTCAGAAGTGATTAATAGCATTGTTGTGGTAGAGATCCCCAAACCTATTGATCTCATCCTCGTATGAGTGCATTCTAAGACCAAAATGTTGTAAAATCTCTCTCTTACCTTCTTTAATAAATCTTTGATTTGTTTTGTCTCCGAGTTCATGTTAATCAGGAAAAACTACTGTTCTCCCATCCTTATCCATATCTCCATGAACACGCAAGGCCTAAGCCTGTCATTCCATTAGGTTAGTTAACGGCCATATCCTCGTGAGATATTTTTATCTAGCAGCAGCCACTTTTAGACTTCATCACAGGCTGGCTAACACCCATAATGGTGTCAACCAGATGGTTGAAGGATGAGATTCAACAGGCTGGGCCAGGACCCTCTCCTCCTGAAAAATTGGAAGACTGGGACCCGGAGCCTCCAGGATGGTAAGCCACAGCTTTACCACGCGGCTATTCGGCTAACCTGTCATTCCGTCAGTCCATGGGTCCCACAATTTGTTCTGTGAAGTGTTTGTTATTTAAATTTGTGCTTTTTATCTGAACATAAAAATTTTTCGCGAAAGTGTTCATTATTCAAACAGTTCATTAACTGATCACCCACAGTATATAGTTATGCAACAATGATATGCATACTTTTTACTGTATGGTATAAAGTATTTTTTACTGTATATTCAAACTTCCCTCCATTGCCAATTGTGTATGTTTACAATTTTCAGATTGGCTTATTCTTACATGCGGTGCTATTGGTGTTTGTTATAGTTTAATGCAAATTTCTCCTCTAATATAAAAAATTTGATATTTATAATTTTTTCTAAACAATAGTAAGCAATACAATATTTTAAAATGTATAAAATCTTTATAAAATTTAATTTAATCTACTACCTTTAACAAATATTAATTTGTTTACAATATAGGATTTATTACATTCCTAGTAAAATATGGTTCCTTAAAAGTTATAATAAAATATTTAAAAATTTTAAAAAATTATGGAATTCTTCTCTTTTTGCATTACAGTATACAATAGGGCTCCAACTCGTGGCCCGCATGTAGTCCAGTGTTGTAATGAATGTAGCCCAACATTAAATCATAAACTTTTTTAAAACATTGAAATTTTTATATACTTAATAGAATTAATGAAGTTTTTATTATTTAAATACCTATCTACATTTCCTATATCTATTTTCTAAAATATTTCTTATATCAATGATTAAAGCTTCTTGACCTGCTCAATGATTTAAAAAAATTTCTGAACGAAAAGAAGTCAAAAATTATTATGCTATGATATTTACAATACAAACTTCAAGGGAACTTATTCAAATAAATCCAAATTTACAAGCCAAATTCTAGCCCTTGAATTATAACGGAAAAATTTAATGATATGAAATAATTTGAACTAAAGTTAGCGCCATCTCGTAATCAGAATAATAATTAATTTTACTAAATCTATGAGTGGCGCCATATTATAAATTAATAATTGAACTCGAATTTTTAATTAATTTATCTGAAGAATAATTAATAATTGAACTCGAATGGCGCTAACTTTAGTTCAAATTATTTCATATCATTAAATTCAAGGACTAGAATTTAAATTATAATTCAAGGACTAGAATTTGGCTTGTAAATTTGGATTTATGCTACGATATTTTTGCTTATTTGTCATAGTGGATATCATATATTATACATTATTTACTAACTTTACTAATGTTTTTGCTTAACAACTATGATTAGAATTAGTGTATTTTATGTGCAGCCCAAGACAATTTTTTTCTTTCAAATGTCCAAGGAAGCTAACTGTTGATATCTGTTTTTTTTTTTTTGTATGAATTACAAATTGATGAAATACAGTACAAGATTCATTTCTGTTCCATTATACAAAACATTTGATTGAATTTATTTTAAAAATAAGATAAAATAATATACTCTTGATATTTAAGAAAAAAACCAAATGCTTTTCTTAAACCAAAAAGTAATCAGACTAGTTTATGTAAAACAACAAAAAGATCAAAAGCAATTATAAAATGCCCATCAGTTGTGATGATCTAAATTTTGAACCTGCTTTACCCAAGCTAGGCACCAATGTGTTAATATATGAAAGAAGTTGGTGAGGTCACAAACAGAACTAAAAATCCCTAAATATTTTAATAATAATTGAAAAAATGTATTTTTGTATTTAATTTATTAGAGTGGACTAATAAATTTCAATAGGTATAAAATGGCAAGTTCCTGGACATATGTAAAATGAGCCATAAACATCTGCAAGAACTTCTCTGACTTATAGGAAGAGTTATACTTAAGTACAAGAAATTAAAAGTTACAAGAAATTTCAGATTTTTTAAAGAACACTGCCATTAAACATGGATACAGCATAAAGAAAGTTTGTAAAATTATAAACAAAGTAAAAGAGAAATGGTTTAGCAATAAAATTACAGAATTACAATGAAATTACAAAAGCAAGCATAAGAAAAAAGCAGTTAAATATCATCCCATCACAAAATAAATAAATGTGAGAAGAACTGCTTAATCTCTTGATTCAAATATTTGTAATTTAGTTTATTACCCCATCATTGCTGCAAATAAAGAATAGAAAAATCCATCAAAATCCAGATAATAGAAAAAAAGATGCTTAACAGTTGTTTTCATGGATAAGAAATAAAAATGAAAAATGGAAAGAAATAACACAGCTAGTGCACATAAAGTATCCATCTATAGTGACTTGATAATACCCTATATTATGTAAGGATCACTAGATGACAGCTGCAAGACAGGATCAGGGAATGCATACAGGATGCCAAAAATGGTAAAAAAAAGCATCACCTTATTTGAATTTGCATTACACAAAGTCATTAGTATAGAATGGTAGAATCCAAGACTTATACTTAAGTCCAACTCACCGATCCTAATTTAGTTAAAGAAAAATAGCACATCATTAAAAAAAATCTAAACTAGCCTGTAATTAATAAAAAAAAAAAAAAAAAAAATGTAAAAAAAATCTAAACTAGCCTGTAATTAATAAAAAAAAAAAAAAAGACAGAAATGTATAACAAAGCTTAGAGATGGCTAGCCACATGTTGGTGTGCAGACTAGTGTTTCCAAATTCCTGACATTTTGGAAACTTCAGGAATCGAGAACGGGAAATCGTATTTCCCGAGAACTCTTGAGAATTCCCGAAATAATCTTTTTTATTTAATTTTTGTTAATCATCTGGCTATAACAGTAAATATTAATAAAAGCCATAGAGAAGGTGGGGCAAATAAGGTTCGTAGACCCAGCACAATCTTTCAGAGGTTTTGAGACACTCCTATATATAAAAGGTTGATGCAAAAAATGAGTAAATAAAATTTCCTAAATGGAGATAGACCGGAATTTTATTACTAGTGCATATCTTCCCTTGAGAGCTAAACAAAGGTCACTATGGTATCATTTTGAGTAGATTTCTATTACATTTTAGGTTTCTCAAATATAAACAATGTAATTAATGCAAACTTTATTTAACCAAATTTATAGTATATTTGAGATTTTATTTATATCATACAATGTATTAACATATATGGCAATCGTTGGCCACAAACAAACTGATCGAATGTGGTTGATAGTATCGGCAATTACTTTATGGAAAGTATTTATCATGGAAAACAAAAACAGCTTGTGTTTACACAGAGAAATGTTTGTTTTCACAACCCAGGATTTGACTATAATGTCATATTAAGGAAAGCTACCTTAATTTCATTAGTTAGTTCACCTGAAGATGACTTTGTAATCAAAGCTCGGATTGTGAAAATAAATATTTGTCTGTGTAAATATAAACATTTTTTGTTCTTTTTGATCAAATATGCTCGATTTACAAGAGCTAAAATTAGCTAGTTGTGTGCTATTTGATTCTGGTGTTGCGCGTGTATTTTTAGTGGCATGTAATATTGTAACACAATAACTCTATATAGCGATAAATAAGAAAAATTTCCAAAAGATACATTGTGAGTTATACTTTTATTTCCCATTGTGGGGATTACTGGGTTCTAAGAGCCGATTTTCCCGATATCCCGAGAAAAGTTTTTCGGAATTCGGGAACGGGCGAGAAGGAATTCTCGCCTGGAAACACTAGTGCAGACCTTCCTCAAGTGACACCAGGAGAGAAATAGTGTTGCACAAATGACCTATAACTGACGACATGGTTGGTACACAATTACATACTCATACTGTATAATATGGTACTTCTATGTAATCTATGTAAATATCTTATAAATTGTAAATATTGTAGTTCTAGTATAGTTATTTTTTAATCATTTATTGTGCTATGCAACTGAAAATGGATTGATATCTTGAAAGTGCTTTTAAAATTCCATACTTTATTGATCACTGTAAGTTATAATTGTATCTCTATAAATTTTTAATTTTAAAATGAGATAAAATAATATATCAGTGTGAGATCTATGAAGATCGTTAATATTAACAAAGTTTGTTCATTGGCTGGATGGCCATGGTGGAAGCATGTTGTACTTCCATTCTAGAGGATTTGCAGGGTCGGTCAGAGGGAGGTGTGAACAGTGTGACCGCACAAGATCCCATGATCCTGCTTGTTCAAAATTGTTATTATTATTATTATTAATTTGTAGATTTTTAATATATATATATATATATAAAAAATATATTTTCTAAAATATATTTAACTATGTCTATTTCTTCAAAGAAAAGCAATTTATTTCTAAATAAGTTTGGAATTAATTTATACTGATCTAAATATATCAGCTGTTTTGATATTAATTTTATTTTTTAATTTAATTTTATATACTCACTGAATTCCCAAGAATTTATTCACTGCATCCATACTTATGCAATCTTTCCTATAAGGAAGTTCCTATATATAAATTAATGGAAACATTTTTTAAAGTTTATCAATACAATTTTTCTTATTTTTATATATGAATGAATTCAATTTTATTAAAAACAATATTTGTGAAATTATAAACACAACGAAACCTAAATTACCCAAGTTTTGCATTAATCAAACATCAGAAGCTTAGTTGAATATTCTGGTTTATCTACAAAACAATCAGATAAGATTCAAGTCCATTTTATCTGTGATCTATGTCATGTGCTCAAATTCAGTATTATTTGGCTTTTGTTGAATTTATCACCTGTTAAATGTGAATAGGGAGTAGCTCACAATCTATATAAACAGTACATTGTCTCTCATAAAAAAATAATTTTAATTTTTTTATATACTGTAGGTCTCCAAATTATATAACTTCCAGATATATGAGTTTTTATTTGTATAAAAATTTCCATAAAATGTGAAAAATAAATTCATTAAACAATTTAATATTTTTTTCAAAAATAACACTTATAACCTTAAATTTTCATATCTATATTAAAACTTTATTTAGCATTCTATTTATCAATGTGTATAATTATATATATTGAATTGCTGATCTTACGAAAATGTCGAGTATTGCTGATCTTACGAAAAATTTTTGAAAAGAATTAACCTTATATGTATTAAACTATTGTACTTTAATGTCAAATAATAGATTGTGGAAATGATGCATAAAAAAACAAGATGACTGATTTCCTGATATATAACAAAAAAATTTATTATTATAGTCTAGCCAAACTATACGTTTCTCCCTAATCTGATATTTTGGCTTATCTCACTCAATCTACTTCAATATAGTTCATTTAACCAAGGTTTCACTGTGTAATTACAAGAAAAATTTAGCAATGTTATAAGGAAATATTTCATAAATTACTTTCTTACTGGATAATAGGATTCAGTACCATCTGCATTAATAACCAGAGTTTCTTCTATTCTATTAAAATAAAAATATGAAACAAAATTATTTGAAAGGCATTTCAAATCTTTTAATTTTTTCTGAAAATTTAACTTAGCAAAAATGTTTATAATAGCAATAATCTTTTTCAGTTACAAAACATATCAATTAAAAATAAAATGTTTAATTTCTTTTCATTTTCAAATAATTGAAATTTACTTCTGAAAATAAATTTAAAATTATTATAAAATATTTATCAAATCAGAAAAATATATTAAAAGCATTTTCATATCTTCATATATCATAGTCAGAACTTTTGGGACTTCATATACTGATATTTCGAGATGTCATTCATTGCTACATCATAATGACATCAAAAACAATGGATATCATCATAATAATTCCAAAATGTTCATGGTGATGTTCTGGGACATCATCCATTGTTATGTTATATGTTGGGACCATTTTGACATCACATACACTGGTAATGTTCTGGAGAGTCATTGATTATTATGCTATAGCTCAACTCAATCTTAGGTCTCATATACATGCTATCAAAGTGCAATTGCTCTGTTCTGCCAAAAGGCACTACAAAGGTCTGTAACATTTTAATCATAGTTGTCACTAGGACAGGGGTCGGCACAGCTTCCCCTGCATCCACGGTCCACTTAACCAATAGGCCCAGAGTTCCCTCAATTCAAGTGCAGCAATGAATCAAGGTTCACAGCTTCGCCTTCCTCCTGGATTCTTGATCTTGGACATGAAGTGCTGAGTTGTGATGTCACCATCACATTACATCTTTACCCCTAGAGGCTGCTCCAAAGTGAGAGCTGGAGGCTACACTATGAAACATCCTCCCCCTTTAAAAGAGTCTCCATGATTGACCAACAGCAGATTGGATCAGTCCAACAGCCGGTCAATTTCATTCTTCAGTTGCTTGAGTTTCACAAGATTCCCTTGACTACTTGCAAGCATTTGACATTCTTCACTTTCAGACTTAGTCCAATCCAAGTCTATGATGCCCTGATGGAAGACTTCCATGTGGAGATGTTATATTATACATCAGAACTGTTACATTGTATATTGGAACATTTTTGATGGTACTCATTGGTATGTCACAATGACATCGCCCATGCCAACATTTTATGATATCATCTGTCACTATTTCATATGTCAGAACTGTTGTGATGTCATTGCTATGGCATATTGATAACGTTCTGGGATATCATTCATTATTACTTCATATAGACAAACATTTTCAATATCACTAATTGTTGTGTCATGATGATGCCAAACACTGATGACATTCATTGTGATGCCATTTATTGCTATATCATGATCATGTCATGCTTGTGGAGATCATGATATCATCCTCAATCATGCTTTGCAACAACAACAACACTTAGAACAACAGGCTGAAGGATTTAAACACATATTTTAAATTATCACCCAAAATGTCCCAAACCCCTCAGGCAATTTTGACCAAGGATACTCTATGTTACCTACAGGGAAAGTCATCCTGAAAAGTTTAGTCAAATAAGCCAGATGATGTTGGAGCCTATGTGGAAAGACAAAAAGAAAGAATGACCCCAATATGTGCCAACCTCTGGGATAATTTTAATTTTGGATACCCTATATTACCTGCATGAGAGTCATCCTGCAGAGTTTGGTTCTGATAAGTCAAACAGTGTGAGTGCTTATGCAAAACAGATAGACATTGCATTTTATATATATAGACAGATCATAATATTCAATAGATTTATGATAGATATATAAATCCTCATCAAAAACATATTATAAGAAAACATAAAAACTACTAAATACAGCATATTTTCAAGACAAGACAGTTAGAAATCAGTTATTATTTAACTAATTTATTTTTCCTCTGAACTAAGAGAATTGTTATTTGTTTATTTGTTAGATTAATTAAACAAGCTATTGTTTCTAACTTGTTGATTTTGAAATAATTAAATCATTTATTAACACAGTTGTAAGCATTATTTGTATTATTTATATTTGAATAAATCAATTTTATTCTTATGATTATTGTTTATTAGTTACTAAGTTCATTAACACTTGTTTTTTAACTAATTAGTTTTAATAATTAGTTCTGTGAAATTATTTTTTCATTGCTAGGTTGCCAAAATTTATGGATCAAAATTTTTTTCTGGTAATTATTAAAGCTAACTATGGCACTTATAAAGAATTCTTGAATTATTGCAAAGTTCTCACCATCAAGTTGCCAATGATTTTGAAATAAGAAATTCTGTAATGATATTCCTTTTTAAATCCAGGTGCATCATATAAGTGTCTGCATAGTCATAGATCAATTAATTAATGGAACTAGGCAACAGATCAATAATGTAAGGCAGAGTTTTTCAAACTGTGAAGTGTGCTTCCTTAGTAGGGAGCTAATCTATTGCAAGGGGACGCACAATTAACAAAAATATCATTTTTGAGACAAACAAACAAAAAATAAATTCAAATTGATGTTGAAAAAATGAATCAGCAAAACAGTTACATATATCCATGAACCCAGAAACTTTCTACTGATAAAATATCGATGTCATTTAGTGATTGAAAAAGAATTGTGAGTGGCGATATCTTCAATGACACCCTGATTTGACAGAATTTATGCTGAAAAATAAGCCCACTCATTGCATTAAATATTATATTGTATTAAAAATTATTATACCATAATAAATTTATATATTTTTATGTATAAGAATTTATTTATACAAGATATGGTATATTGTTTTATAGTATTAAATCGTAAGTAGAAAATATTTATAAAATTAGACTGTTATGAAAATGAGATGGCGTATCAATGTTTTATGAAAAAGAGGGTGCAGACACAAAGTTTGGAAAATACTGAAGTAAGGAATTAAGCTGAAGAATAAGCATATCTGATTTAAATGATTATTCCAACTTATCAATATACATACTGACTGATTAAACTGGTAGCTTTGTTTAATTATATATTTAAAATTGAAAATTGTCATTGCTCTATTAAAAAACTTAAATATAAAAATTCTATAAAAATCTATTAAATAAAAATAGTATGAAAACAATTATATGAAAAATGAAACATTGAAAAATAAGCACAAACTGTAAGAAATAAAGGACTATATAAGCAACATAAAAAGGAATATAGTGTATTCTTATTAAACATAAGCTTACATAGGCATTATTACTAAACATAGCATTTTTTTTATTGCTTTTTAGATTATATTTCATAAATAAATAACTTACGTAAAAGGCACATCACAATACTGACTAAACATGCATACAAGAATATCTAACACAATTTTAGCTTTTTGAAGATCTGTAGCTGTGCATTCTATGAAAACATTTCTCGTATCTAACGTTATTTTTGAATGATTTCCTGAAATTTTATAAATTTTTAGTTTAAGTCTTAAAATAAATTAAATCTATCATATTCTTATTTTTAAATTACTAACCGTTAATAATAGGTGGCATAGAGAGCACAATGTTATTCTGATCATAAATAACAGGATATACAGGTTTATCTTTTATGATATGTAAATAATGTCGTAAATGACTGTCATTCTGAAAAATAATAAAATTTCTACATTAAAATTCATAATTTCATGATTATTTTAATAATTATTAGTTAAGTAAAAAGTTTTATAAAGATTTTATTTGCATTAATTTTTTCATATATCTATCATTTATCAGTGAGTAAATTCTAGATTCTTAGAGAAGAGAATTATTTAAAAGAACTGATTTATTATAATCAAACAAGTCCTTTTAAATTTTTTGCATTAATAGATACAAAATATTAAAAATAGAGAAAAAAACATTAAAAAAATTTATATCAAACAAAGTTATTAAGTTTCATTTTTGATACCCTGATAAATCATTTACCATAATATAAACAGTGAAAGTTGATAAAGAAAACATTAGCTTAAAATTTCTAAAATATACAGAAGAAAAAATAATTGTGTTGTTGCTGATGATTTCTGCATTAATAAATATTCAGAGATGAAAGCAGTATATTTTAGAAATCCTAGTAAAATCAGAAACTCTAATACAGAATATATTGTATTTAATAAATTCTTATATAAAACTATAAAATTTATCCAGAAAAATTAACAATAATAATTCATTATTACAACTGACTTCTATTCAGATCTTAAATTAGCTAACTATTGTGCTAATATCTTACAGAAATATTTTTTAAAATGTAGAAAAATACTCTTTAAAAAGAACACAAAATGATGATCAGGTGATAATTTCAATTAGTCAATAGTTCTTAGGTTCTGGGATAATACTTTTGTTAAAATAATGATTCAAATGCAAATTAATAAATCATAGGATCAAGAATATATTAATATCTTAAATATGAATAAATTAAGTACAATAAGACCCTGCTTAATGTTGCCCCGTTTAATGCTGTTTTGATATAATGTAGCTTTTTCGAATTCTATATTTTTATTGATTCACTTTGGCATGGTTTTTCAAATGTTATCTCGAGAATTTGTTGCATTGATATTCCTATGCCATCTCACAGTGCATTTGATACAGGTTTGATATCAGCACAGTGCAGTACATATGAAAGTCTGTTGCTGTCAGAGTTCATGTTTATGATTGGTCATCAATGTTATTTTACAATAATAAAAATAACAATTATCCCATTTTAGTACCTGAATGCTGCCACTTTAAACTATAGTTCCTTGAAGTTAGAACGTTTTCTTTCATCAATATTTTTCATTGTTTATAGTCTACTGCAATCTGATTACTGCTTTTTGTTCTTAAAACTTTTTATTTTCTAATTTTAATAATTTTTTTCATGAATGATTTATGAATACAAATCAATATTAGCAATAAAAAAAAATGTCTATAATTAATGTAATGCAATAGTAATAACACATGTTACAAAATAAAATTTAAAAAATGCTATGTATATATTTTATATTCACTGTTCTGTTTCACCTATCCTCATTATTTATGTGTTAAAATGACCTCGTTTAACGCTATTTCATTTAGCACTTTGTTTCCTTGGAATGTACTGCGTTAAACGGGGTCTTACTGTACTTATTCATAATTTAATTCTATACTTGATTTTTCAAAAAGAAATAGAAATGCAATTTTTATTAAGAACAATTTCATTGTTCCTAAGAAATGCCTTTACTTAAAATTTAATAAACAGAATAAAATATTTTTGGTGATGAACACTATCTGTGAAATTGTCTTTTTTTTTTTTAACCAAATATTGTAGATGAAAGCTTTATTTTGACATTTCTCTGCAAATCAAGTGCCAGAAAAATGTCAAAATAAACTTCTCAACCATAGTGTTTTTCTATCTCATTTGTTCAATTAAAAAATAAAACACTAATACAGATAGTAATCATTATTATTATTATTGATCTTGTTATTTTTCCATATTTAATGCCTACAAATATATATATTTTTTAAGTTAAAAGCATTAAAGTTAAATTTTCTTAATTTTATATTTTGAAAAATATAAAATAAAATGATATATAATTTCCAATAGTCAAAATGTATATATTTAGTATTGAAAATTAATATTTAAATACTTACTGAATACAGTTCCATTAATTCTACTGCTGAATACTCTTTATTCTGATTTAAAGGAATAAATTTAATTTCATTAGGTGGTTTAGCATTATATATGAATGGGCCTTTTATAGTATCTAAATCATGAGTGCCAATTGCAACAAGGCTGCGTTTTCTATGAAATAATTGAAGTAAATAAATTATTACTTTTACATATTATAGATTTTATAATAACATGTATGTATAATTTTATTTATAATCTAATAGAATATTAAAAATATTATCCAATATCCAAATATCATTAAAGGTGAAAGAAAAAGCAATTCATTTTCAAATTCAGAGAGAAATATTGGATTCAACCATTTTCTAAAAAAAAAAAAAAATTTAATGTAATGATAAAAAACATTTGATTGTTCAAAATTAAAATATCTAGAATTTAAAAATATTTAATTATATGAATTTTATACGTTAACTTTTTAAAATATTTTTTTTGAGTTTTTTTTTCCTATCTTTCATTGTAAGTAATTACAATGAAAGATAGAAAATTATGATTTATGATAGAATTTGTTTACATAAATCAGAGCAGTCGGAAGTAGAAAATCTTAAAATTTATGGATTTCTCACTTCTAATGTTTACTAGAACATTATAGTATACATTATCTTAATAACCATAAAGAATACAAAACTACAAGAATCAAACATAAAAAAAAGAATGCTTTCTGTATTTCCTATCATTGGATTAGGGACTCTAACTCATAGTATTGCATTGACCAATCACAGAGTTAATAAATTTCATTAGTGTCATAAGTCAAGGATTATCTATATCAGCGCTTCTCAAACTTTTTTCATTCATGACCCCATTTTTTATTACGAGATATTTTGTGACCCCAGGTATTAAATATGAAATAAAACATACAAGTACATAAATCATTTACACACTTAATAAGATGAACACAATCAATCAACTACACTGAAAATTCATATGTTGTCATATGTTAAATACTGGGCGTTTGTGAAATTACATATAAACTGAAATTCAAGTGTTTGAATTTATTCTTTGTGACCCCAGCATTTCACTTTGTGACCCCATTTGGGGTTGCAACCCATAGTTTGAGAAGCGCTGATCTATATAATTATTTTTTATATTTCTTAGTTATAACAAATTGTGGTTAGTAGAAAACTTATCTATTTTTAAATATTGATTTTTAGCAAATTTTGGAACAAGTTGGCCATTTTATGATCTTTTTGGAAATGAACTATTTTTTACTAATAAGAGTTGGTAATATGATACTGATACACTGCAAATTTAAACAATATTTAGCTTTGCTTTGAATCTGTGTGTTTTATAGTGCATGAAAAAATATAATAGCTATACAATAGAGTTCCAAATGTAGGTTAAGTAAGTTAATTAACAAAATAGAAACTGTAATTTAAAAAGAAAATGGAAATTTGACATAAATAAAGCTTGTATAATAATATAACTTTATTTTTCATCTTTATTATAAAGTTTTTATAATCATAATGACTATTAAAATTTATAATAATAATAAAAAATTACCATATAATCCAAAACACTACAATTTTATAAATATTTGTTTGAAAGTTTTAGTCTAACTTGAAAGTCCCCTCTAAAATAAATCTATCAAAAATTCTATATAATTTTTTATAAATTTTTATCAAAAATTCCTAAATAATTTTTGCAACCAATTTTGGGATGGAAAAATTGATAAAAAGTGCAAAAATTATACAAGCAAACACAGCATTAACAATGGCAGTCAAAATATCTATTTTAAAATTTAAATACATCAGAAAGAGAATGGTAATTGAAATGAATCTTAGCCATTCTATATGAATGAAATTGAACTATCAATTTATTATTGAACAAATGATTAATATTTTAAAATTAAAATCAACTCTGAATAAATATAAATATTTATACAAAAAATGCAAAATCTGGGATTTGATAATTTTCATACTAAAGATATTTCTTTCAGCAAATAAACTATGTCTAGCACAATTGTACTTTATCATAAGAAATTATATTTATTTATTTTTATAAATATTAATTTTTCTTTGTTAAACATTTAAGATTTAAAAATAGATACAAAATGTTATTTATAAAATTCATTATATTTTAAAAATTATCCACTAATCAAAATTAAACATATAGGAATATCATTTTGTATGATGTGACTAAACCAGGAAAAACTATTTTATATTATGAAAAGTAATTTTCTTCAGTTCAAAATACTGTAGTTAGTAAATTTTTCCTGTTTATTTAGAAAAACTTTCTCTTAACTCATATTAAAATTATTAAAAACTATTGAGAAAAATTTTTTGAATTTCTTCAATATTGCAATTTTATATAAATTTTACTGTTATATTTTATGATATAACTTATTTAAAATTATTTTTGAAGAATATATAATTGTTCTAATGATATTAATCAACATTTCATATTTATAATATTAAAAGAGAAACTGATATCTGTTAAACATTTAAAATTAAAAAAATTTTTTTTTTTAAATTTTTTTATATATTTTATAATTTTGTCTAGTTGAGCTCTAAAAGTCAGAATTCAGCAATACAGTTTCAAAATTTAAAAAACAGATGAAGATAACATACATAATTTCTTCTATTATACATTTTGGTGAAAATATCTTTACTACTAATGATTCATATAATGGTGAATATATGAAATTTTTATCAAGTTTAGTAGTTCTCAAAATGTGAAAAGATATATATTTCTATATACAGTAAAACCTGTCTAAACTGGACACTGTAAAAGCCTGAAACTTGCTCAACGTGGAAAATATTTTTATTTCCGAACAACTTCCATAGAAATATCAAAAGAAAATATCTGTATAATGCAGAAACTGTCTAACATGGAGCCAGAAAGAATTTAAAAATTTTACTGAATAAAATAACACCTGTATAAGATGGAAAAATAATAATTTTTTTCTCAAATAAGTTTTCATTTTAGAATTAGAATACAAAACTGTCTATTTTGAAATTGAAAGTTACTTTTAATTATAATAATTCAGCTACAATATTGTATTATTATTTAATAAAATTGCTAATACAATACAAATATTACAGAAAATTAATGACACTATATTTGAATAATCTTAGAAAATCCTTTTTATCAGAACTGGGATCAAGTCTACAGTCTGGGCTGAATTTTGATGTCTATGAGACTGTAATATGCTGCAACATGGCCATTAATTAGTTTCAATTTCATTTTCTATTCTTCTCTGGGATATTTCCTTTTCATTATCATTTTTGTATTTTTGCTGTTTTTCTTGAAATGACTGGATAAAAGATTAGCAATTTATCATTACAACTGATAAAGTGTTTTATTGCAAACATGAGTTCAAGCTCTTCAGTGAGTGAATTAACTAAAAAAATTTCTGTATTGGATGCTATTCCTTGGATTGATAATGCATATAAAAAAAATTGATTCTAACTTCATCCAAAAATATTTAAAGAAAAGTGGTTTTGAATTTGAAACTATTGATCATCCTTAACAAGAAATAGAAGAATTTTTTGAAGTATCGCATCTTGAAGAAATTCAGACATTTATAGGACAGCTAGAAGACATTAATATGGAGGTAAATGCTGAAGAATATGTCAGCATTGATAAAAATCTTTTAACAGAGGCAGGTTTTACATGATTTTATCCAGTCAAGAACAGAAGAAACTTCTAAAAATAAAGAAGACAGCAATGAAAAAGGATTGGGAAGAGACTTTCCAAAAACAGAAAAAATAAGAAGTTTTACTGATGCTATGAATAAATTGGCTGTGTCAGAAGAATTTTCTGAACATCTCAGTTACATGCAAATTACCAAAAAACTTTTGCAAATACATACAATGATGGAAAGAGAAGCATGTTTAAGTAAACATGAAAAACAAAAAACTCTTGATGAAATGTGGAAGTCAAAATAAACTTCTGTACTTAAAGTGAAATGTTAAAATAATAAACTTGTAGTTCAGTCCTACTTATTGCATGTTTTTCTAATACAGCATTATACGTCCAGTTTATTTACTTTTCAAAAATACACTATGCATATAATCATATCACACCACATTAATTTTGGAATTAAACAATAATTAATAATTAATTATTTACATTTAAGTTAAGGTAGCATCATCTATTATTTAATAATCAAATTTTAATATTTAACTAATTTCCCAAAATAAAAATTTGCCTTAGCCTTGAATCAAACCAGGAATATTGGGCTATTATTCCAATGCTTTAACTAGTTAGACTATCAAAGCACTGGTAGATTTCATTTCAGGAAATTTATATAGTAATTAATTTGGTTGGTTTAGAATATATATGCTAATCCAGTAATTTGGTGCTGTATTTTATTTATATATTATCAAAATATGTACTATTGCAATAATATTGTAGTGTAAATGCATTGAATATTGCTTTTTTTTAATGCCAGAGTGAAACCTAGATAAGCTGGAAAACTGTCTACAGTGGAAAAATTTTCTGGTCCCTTGCGATTCCAGCTTAGACAGGTTTTACCATAAACAGATACACACTAACAAAAAATTATCCAAAACTAGGATATTATATGAACACTTTTTGTTTACAGATTCACTAGGTTGCACAACTAGACAAATTTAAATACTTATAGCCCTATCCACTGTTGATATATCCCTAATCTCTCTAGTACATGTCACTAGTAATGAAAGGATTAATGATTTATTCAAAGCCTATATGGAAATCAATAAGATAATGAATTTTTGAAATTTTTTAAAAAATATTTTCTAATTTTTTTTATACAGTATTTGAAAAATGCCTTGTATCTAATTAAATGCTTTGTCTAAATTTTAAAATTAACATTCAAGAATTGAAATTTAAAACAAAATTTAACAAAATTTCTATTATGTATAAAAATAAATTATATAGATAGAATATATATTAATGGATGGAAAAAGTACTGTGCTAGTTTAAAATTTTGAATTTCAGTTTTCAGAAATTCGTTTCTACATTTATTTTTTCTATGCTATTTCACTTTTTAGTATCCAGATTTTTATTAATTCATATTAATTCTTTTTAAATTTGATCCAAATAAATGAGATTTTATTATAAAATTATTTTAATTAAAAAAGTTAATAAAATAATTAGTTTTTTAAGACATATTTATTGCTTATTTAAGTGGAAAGGAACATCAAAACCTATCCAACTTCAAACTCGGCCTTCAACTGGACTACATAAAAGCAAAGAATGTTTTCATAATTACTATACTTTCATAAGTTTACAGATTCACTAGGTTGCACTAGACAAATTTAAATACTTATAGCCCTATCCACTGTTGATATATCCCTAATCTCTCTAGATGTGCTAGCAATGCAAATAAACTAGCAAAAGATAATTACTTATGTCGTTTTTTTTCTTTCTTTTAAATAGCAAAACAATCAATGGAATCAAGTTTTTCCATGTTCACTAATTATAATAATCACCTAATTATAATTAATTATTATATGTCTATTGTTAAATTTATATGTTTCTCAATGGTCAAAATTATGTTTTACAAGTTTTCATCAATTCAGCAGTTAGAATAGAGATTTAGACATTCATACACTACACAAGATTCCTCAAAATGATTACCATATTTTGTCCAAAAATTTAAACATAAATTTGATCCAAATAAATGAGATTTTATTATAAAATTATTTTAATTAAAAAAGTTAATAAAATAATTAGTTTTTTAAGACATATTTATTGCTTATTTAAGTGGAAAGGAACATCAAGACCTATCCAACTTCAAACTCGGCCTTCAACTGGACTGCTGCGCCATATTTTGCAACAAGTTTATAATTTGTCCGTGACTGACCCAGATAAATTAAACCAATATGAGCCCTTTTCACCAGAGGTATGTGTTTTAATGATTTTACATGGATTTATTGTATAATAATTTAATTAAAAAATTTAAATTAATTTTATTACAGAAATATCATTTAAATAGATATAAGCATAATTAAAAAATATTTTTTGTAGGAGTTAATTTTAAACAGAGTTAATTGACTTAAATTCCTACTTAAAAAATAAAAACTTTGACTGTTATATAAATACATATTTTTTGTTTTTTGAAAATAAAGAACAAAAAATAATATAGAAATGATATAGAATAAGAAAAAAAAAGAGAATGTCTGGCTTAACTGCTTCCATCCTATTAAGTTTAATTAAATCCTTCTTGTGGAAGAAAGTTAAATATAGCACAATGGGTTCCATCTGAATCCATTATCATTTCTATTTTTTCACAACAACAAAATTTTCAACTTCATTGTCAACTTTTTTTGATTTATTATTTATCTATTAAATAAAAGAAAAATTTACATTTCACAGAAATAATTCACCAAAATAAAAATTCCATGTTAATTGTCATTTTCATTGTAATAAATATAAAATATTATGTTGAATTTGGATCCATTGTTTTAATATGGCCTTAATTTTCTTCTTCAGAAGGATTTAATAAATAATTTTTCTAAACTGTTGTTGTTGTTGTTTTTTATGAAGCTGGCTTACAGCTGAATTCTAAAATTCCAAGAAGGCAAGTAATTAATATAGATCAGCCCAGTTTATGAGAGACTAATTTTACAATCAAAAATCTGATTTATACAGATAATTCAACATATGATTTTTACCCTACTTTTATGTTTCAAAAGTTTATTTAAAGTACACCTTGTTAAAGTAGAGGAATATAATTGGTGTCAATATCTCTATATATATTCTATTTTACACTATCCAGAACCCTCATTTGTATATTTCAAATGAGAAACAGATTTAAATCTGAGTTATTAGGATTGAAACAGAAAGGATACTCACTCAACTAATCCAATCAATTCTATGGTAGGTTTGGTTGGACTTAATGAATGGGACTCATACATTCAGGGCTGAATCTAATTAGAAAAAATCTAATGTGTGAACTCTGGAACTGAACTTAAATTCTCTTGATCTAAGCTGATTCATTATCATACATCTATCTAGTAGACAAATACTAATGTTCAATTTTCTAAGAACTTTAAGAAATAGCATTTTTATTGAATTCGAATGCTCTTATGTTTTCTTTGCTTTGTTGATGATGAAACATTTAATACCATATTATATCATTTGTTTTTGATTAATGCTCATATTGAATTATTATGTTTAATCTTTTCCGTATGAAATTGTTAGACAACTGCAAGTATTGATTTTTAGAGACATTTTTTTGTTTTGTTTTTTTTTTGTTTTTATACCAATTTTCTCATCAAAGATTATTAAATAGCAGTACCATTATTCAGATCCCTGTGTGATTTTATGCTGCATTTCAACTTGGCTGAAATCAGCATAAAATGAATGCTTTTATTTGTGCAAATAACATTATGAAACTTTGGCAGCCAGTTTCTTCATTAGGGATTTTCTCTAAGAAAATTTTATTATTTAGATTGTTTTATAACAACTTTGCTAATTATAGATTTATTTATTAATCATCTATATAATTGGATGGGATTTTGATATGTTTCAATAAAAAATAGTTGGCACTTTTTGGGCTCAGGATCACATTATAATTTTTTAATGGAAATTAAAATTAAATGGTAATTTAGGCTTTCATTTTATGAACATTTTTCAGAAATGTTTTATTACTTCAAAGTATGTATTGAAAATATTCACTTTGATTCATTTGTCGATGTATTAATTGAGTCCTAAAAGTCCATTATGATTAATATTACTTTGGATGATTTTTAATGTACTCATAATTCATATTAACTTTTATATGAATTTTAATATAATTCCTTACACTATAATATTAATTCCTTTAATTCAACACAGTTAAAAAATTACATCCTGATTTAATATGTTGAAATGATTTAATGCAGTGTACTTAAATTGTAACAGGATTGGTTCTTAGTATATTCTATAGAAAATCATCTTATTTAGAACCTTAAATTCTTTATTTTATAATTAAGATAAAATTACTTTTGGTTGGAGCTATTATCAGTTGCAATATTTATATAACAGAAGATGATGTGAATAATATTTTATAATGTAAGAATAAATATAAAGAAATTATTAAATATAGGTAATCTTCAACTTATGATGGTGTTATAATCACCACCCTAAGTACAGTATATGATTGGTCAATACAGTTCATATGTATGAGTCCATGTGCAATGGTCGGATATTTTATCAGACCATTGCACATGGACTCATACATATCAACTGATATATATCAAAATTATTAATACAGTAAAAACCGCTTATTAGAATCACTTTGGGACCAATCTATTTTGATAACAGTTAACGATTGATAACATTAAGCAGTGCGTGTCAAAAAAATATAATATTCGATTTTTTTTTATTATATAGTATATACTGTACTTTGTTGTTATATACAATGTAATCTCGATTCATTGTTTTCGTCAGGACTCCCAAAAAAACTATTGATACGAGAAAATGATAGATATGGGGATATAAAAAATAAAAAATAATGATAATTAGATTAAAAGATATTGCTAATTATAATAATACAAAGTTCTATAACTGATCGATGAACACTTATTTAACTTTATACTGTATATTATGTAATCAATTAAGCGAAAAGGTGAAGTGAAATAATTTACAATTAATGTTGCCAATTCCAGTTTACAGAAAATCACAAAGAACTAGAGCACTAGTAAGAAAATTCTTATATCAAAAATAATTTTTAATTTTTTTTCAATAAGGGGGAATTATAAAATCGCTAAATCTTTATATCAGCAATTTTAAACTATATATTTTGTCATAAAAAAAAACATTAAAAATCGCCAGATCTGGCAACGGTAAGGCTGCGCCATTCGTAAGTGCAAGACGTGCAGTGAAATCACTTAAAGGTGCCGCAAAGTTTTGAAAAGCAGTCATATTTGTCTGTATGAATTTTATTAAATCAAAAACTTACATCGTTCTAATAATTAGTAATTAAAAAATGTAAACAAATCATATCTTTCCATTTAAGTCGAATCTGAAATAATAAAATGGAGGACAAGTGTTTATCTTTGGATTTTCTCATTTTTTGTCTAAATTTCGGTGAAAACGAAGCAATAAATGAACAATTAACAAATAATATTGTTTATTTTAATAGATTTAACCTAACATTTTAGTAGTATTTGCGATATTTTTTAGTTTTAAATACAGTTTTTTACAGCAGTGTATTGATTCTGATGACAATAACCGAAATTCTGATTACTATAAGCGGAGTTTTCATAATGCATTTTAATATGGATGATTTGGAACCGTTCATTTTTGATAACAATAAACGCTTGATAACAATATCCGCGATTACAATAAGCAGCTTTTACTGTATACTAATAAATTTTACATTCTATTGTATATTAATAAATTTTAATATATTAATATCTAATATATTAAAATTATTAATTATATATCAAAATTATCCCTTTTATATCTGATTCCTGTAATTCATACCAATATGCCTACTATTTATAATTCTTAAAAGTTCATAGTAGAGTTGATAGTGCTTATTGTTATAGCTAGTTAATATTTTTACCAGTAATCATTTGTTGTGATCAAAATAAGAAAACCAAAACCTGCATTTTTTTTTCTTTTAATGTAACCAATACTGCCAGCTACAGTTATAAAAAATTTTTCAAGAGACATATTTGTCTTCTCTACTCTGATATTTATCTTTCTGCTGAAATTTTAAATTTTACTTGTTTTTGTCTGTATCCTTAAAATTATGAGTTCAGTTCGTAGATTTTTTTGAAGTATCATTGATGATGAGCTAGAACCAATCTGCAGTACCAACCTATAATTCAGTTTTATCACAAGGGAGAAAAAATGCAAAAATCTTCAGAACATCAGTATTAATGAAGCATTTACATAATAATTTCTAGTTTTACTCTGTCTGGTTTTATTGGTTATTTCCTTCTGAGAAATTTAATACAAAGCACTCTATTCCAGCAACTAATGTTGGCTTCAAGTGATTAACCAGATACCTGATACAGCACTAAATTTTAGTATTTATGAACATATTTTATTTTCGAATTTTAGAACAATTCAAAAATTCTAATTAAATCTAAAAAGTTATGATAGCAAAATTTAGAAAGCAATATATTACAAAATTATTTAATAGTTTAATATATTATTATAGTATTTCAAGATGTTGCAGATTGTTTAATGTACTTAAAAATGCTTACACAAGCATTTTTAGTATATTTTAGTAAATAGTGGACACTATACTATTCAGAAATTCAAATATAAGTGTTCAAATAACAAATGTCTAATTAGTTTAATTAATATCATATTACATTATACAATATAAGTTTATATATTGTGCTTGGCATCTGGATTTGCTATAAGAGAAAATTTTGAGTTACAAACTTTTAATTTACAAATACATTTTATTCATAAGTAGAGGAACACTTGTATTATTTTTTGAAATATTTACTTAATAGAAACAAAAAAAATATGAAAATTTTAATTACTATAATTTCTTTAAAATTTTTAAATATTATCTAACTTGGGTTCCCAAAGTTTTGCCTATATGGGCCAAATTGTAAATTCAAAAATATTTGGCCGGCCAAAGATTGTTATGAGAAATATGTTCAAATTGATAAAAGTTAGAGACAAGGGAAAGATTTATACTAATTTTATAACATAATCATTCTTTATTTATGACAATAATTTCTTTTTATTATAAATTGCTTAAAATAACACATTTCAAAAATAATTAAACAAAACTAACTAAATAATTTCAAATAAAAAAGAAAAAATAATAAATTCATCAATATCTGACTGTGACTTGTTCAGTCGTTGTTTTCTTTTAATAATATCATTGGTTCTAAATACCGCTTGTAAATGTTCATTGGTTAATTTCGATCTTAATTTGGATTTATTAATACTCATGATTGAGAAAGTGTTTTTGCATATATAAGTGCTTCCAAATAATAAAAACATATTTTTTTTTTTTAAATAAAACATATGCACTCATTCTTTGTTCCAGGCATAACAGTCCTTATCATTTCTTAACTGCTGGAAAATAATAGGAGATCTTTTATATGCCAACTTGATTTTGAGATTTTTTTTCTATTTTTTAACCATTCCTAAGATTATGATTGCATATGGCATTTCTAGATTTCTCTATGAATTGCCATTCAGGGGTTATTGCTGATCTACCATTTGCATGCTCATGGTATAATAAATTAACTTATTCTTTAAGTTTAATTATTGTTTGAATTAATAAATTTATTGTTGATTTCATTAATTTGTAGATTAAAACAAATTATTTGTTACTAATTTATTTTGGCTTTATTTTACAATTTAAAATAAATCAATTTAATTTAACACTGAATTGTAAAATTCCTGGAACAAAGAATGGGTGCATATGTTTTTCCCATTTTTGTGAGGAAATTGACAAATATATTGTAAAAAATAAATAAATATTTACAACCAGCACAAATGTAAATTTATATAACACACTTATAAGTAAGCCGTATAGAGCAGTAGATATAATTTGTAAAATAAATAAAAACAATGCAAATGAATAAATTCATTAACTTATTCATTTGCATTGTTAATCCTACATTTTCATTTTTTTCAATTGCATTATTTCTGATTGGTTTTTGTGTGTTATATTTAGACTGAATTATTTTAGAATTTTAGAAGACCCTGGTCATATTAAACTCTGATATATTGCAGAATTATTCCATTAGATAATTATTGAGATTTTGGAGATAGGGACTTTGCAATACTCTGTCATGAGTATATCTCTTAAGCATATTCACAGTTCTATTATTAAATCATCTGACAACCTTGTAATCAGTGCATTAAAAAATTTGAATCTGCTTTTAAAAATGTGCTATTTTATTATTTTAAATATTTTGTTCTATTATTTTAATTTTAAAATTGTTGCATTAATAATGGGTTCAAAGGTGTGAAGCACAATAATTCCCCAAAGTTACATTGTAAGCCATTCCAAAACTGGCAATGTTATTTGAGACAACATAAACAGAATAAATTTTCCCATAAATGTAATAATATTAAAATAGAGTGATTAGTTCCATACAAAAATTTTTTACCAAGAAAATCAGATTTACTTATTTTGTACTTATGAAAGATTTACAAAAATCAGAAATCTGATAAATCAAATGACAATTAACAAAATGAAGAAGTGGTATTTTCTCTTTAACTATAGCCAGTGCATCTGGATAATTGCTGAAGTCCAATATTAAAAAACTGTAATGAACATATCCTTAACCATAGCTTAAGTAAATCAGAGAAGCAGATTCAATAAGTCCAATCCCCTCAATCAGTTTTAAAATTGTCATGATCTGATCTCTGGTTTAATTTAAAATCAAATTCTTCAAGCATATTTTACTTCTATATTTCAGTAAGATTATCAAATTTGAAATCCTCATTATGGAAGTTCAGCATCTTAAAAACATCTTCAGATATAACTTCCAAATCAAGTTTGTTGTCATATTGGGCTCTTGTTGTGTAGATAACAGAAGTACACAGGGCAGAAAATTTGATTTTGAACTGAAATTGGATGGTGGAGTTAAAACAGTTAAAGTAATTGCTGTTTCAAATGAATCCACACACCAACAAGAAGGTGGTCATGGCCTGAAAATCATATCAAGAAAAACTATCTTCAGAAATGGGAAAAATTCTTTATTTCACAGATAAATTTTAGATTTTAGATGGTGTAGCAGAGGGCGCTTTCCCAGTCTTTTCAAGATACCATTACTCACCAGGTAGCCCCACTTTTGCTCTTTGTTGACTGCTACACGCATGTGTCTCCTCTGGTCTGCTGGATGCCTTGTACCTACAAAGAGCGCACCAAGTCATCTTGTTTTTTCTTTTTTTATACGTATATATGAGTATGTATATGTTTATATGTACTTAGTAATGTAAATATTGTAAATAAAGTAAATTGTAATTTAACATTGTCTTATTGGAAAAATTTACTCTGAACTTGACACGTTAGGCCTAAGATCAACCACCACAAATTGGTGAGCCAGACCCGCAATACACAAATTCTGATTCGACTGGATATTTATCTCTATCAGAAAAAGACTATCAAGTAAGTTTATCGAATTAATATCTACTTAAGTGTCATGTCTAATGACAACGAACCACAAGTTGCACGTGTTGGATTGAAAGTTCCGCCATTTTGGCGACAGAATCCAATGCTTTGGTTCTCACAACTGGAAGCTCAGTTTGCTCTTAGTGGAATAAAACTTGAAATTACGAAGTTCCATTGTGTGGATTATCCAGATTATCGAAAATATCTTACAAACTTTATGGTCATCACGCCTGCCACAATACACACAGGCTATTCTGGCAGCTTCTAACGAATCACTTAGCCAGCTAGCAGTAATGGTTGACAAGATAATGGAACACATGCCACACCACAGCTTGCAGACTGTTGAACAATCTCAAGCAGCACCTGAATCAGATCTCTCAGCACAAATCGCTACACTTACTTCCCAAATCCAACAACTGACTGCAACAATGAAAACAGTCCATCAACGCTAACGCAGCCCACATAGGAGACCACCACAATTTCGTCGACATAGCAATTCAAAAACTCGCACAAGGAACCAACAGCTGACACCTGTTTTTATCATATAAATTTTAGATCCTCTGCAAGAAAGTGCAAAGCACCCTGCAAATATAATCAGGGAAACTAACCCAGCGGTCCCTGCCAGCCACAGGTGAGGCCCGCCACATTTCCCGTCTTACTGTGGCCGACAATTTAACAAAGAAGAATTTTTTAGTGGATATGGGAGCAGATGTATCAGTTATTCCATGATCAACCAAAGCTGTTTCATCCCACTCCATGAAGCTAGAACTTTTTGCAGCAAATGAAACGAAAATCAAAACATATGGCACATATACACTCACCCTTAGCCTTAACCTAAGGAGACAATTCACATGGCAATTTGTCATAGCTGATGTTCCACAACCAATTTTGAGATTGGACTTCCTCAAATACTTCAATCTGATAATAGACTGCCGATGGAATTGCTTGATAAATGGTACCACAAAACTCCAAACATCCAGAACTATACAGGTATACTTCAACATTCCTCCATCCATAACTACTACATTAAATAACTCCAAATATCACAACCTGCTGTCATCTTTTCCTGAAATTACTCAACCTTTTATCTTCAAAGAAGCAAAACAACTGTCTGTCTTTCATCATATTGAAACAACTGGACCCCCAGTTTACTGTAAGCCACGTCATCTACCACCAGACAACTGAAAGCAGCTAAAGAAGATCTCCTCAACCTTGGCATCCTGAAACCATCAAGTAGTCCCTGGGCTTCACCCCTACACATGGTGCGGAAGACCAGTGGACAGTGGAAACCATGTGGTGATTAGAGGAAGCTAAACTCCATCACGATACCAGACCGATATTCAGTGCCGTACATCGCAGACTGCACACAAATGCTCCATGGAGCTAGAATATTCTCCACACTAGACTTAGAACATGCCTACCACCAAATCTCAGTGTACCCAACAGACCAACCAAAGACTGCCATCACGACTCCCTTTGGCCTATTTGAATTCACCTCCATGCCATTTGGACTTCATAACAAAGCCAAACTTTCTAATGTTTCATCAATTCTATATTGTCCGACCTTCACTTCGTGGTACCATATTTTGACGACATCCTGATTGCTTCTAGAACTGAAACGGAACATCTTCAACACCTGAAAGAAGTTTTTATATGCCTGCAAGATAACAACTTAACTCTTAATCCATCGAAATGTGTGTTGGGCCAATCCAACAGTCAAGTTTCTGGGTTGCTACATCACTGAAAATGGCATCAAACCTCTATCCGAGAGAGTATCAGCACTTACATCATTCCCTCGCCTGGAAATACTCTCTGACCTCCGCCGGTTTCTTGCTACTGTCAATTTTTATTGCCATTTCCTACCGAACATTGCACATACATAAGCTCCTCTCCATGATTTACTCAAAAATGCAAGAAAGAATGACCAACGCCCAGTTCCTTGGACTGAATCTACGATCACTGCTTTCAAAAACTGTCAACAAGCCCTCTTAACCTCTGCAACCTTGGCGTTCCAACCTCCTGACTCTCAATTGTCACTCACTACCAATGCATCTAATATAGCTGTGGGTGCAGTTCTGCACTGCCATGTTGCCGAAGATACTAGACCGCTTGCCTTCTTTTCACAGAAACTGACTCCGAGAGAACAGAAATACTTGACATATGATCGTGAACTGTTAGCAATTTATAAAGTGATCAAATACTTCCGTCACCAACTTGAAGGCAGGAACTTTGTCATCTATATGACAAAATTTCTGCCTTCAAGTTGCCCACTCACCTTTGTCTTTGTTAAATCTCAAGACAATGCCTCTCCTCACCAACTGAGACATCTTGACTTCATATCCCAATTTTCTACAGACATTCAGTATATTCAAGGATCCTCTAACACTATTGCAGACACTCTCTCCAGAATTCAAGAAATCTGTCTTCCCTCCTCACTAAACTTTAATGATATTGCTACAGCTCAAACCTCATTACTTCAAAACCACTTCACTTAATCTACAACCTCTGCAGTTGTCACCTTCGGTCAGTATTTACTGTGATGTAAACAGTACTACCATCTGACCCTTCATTCCTAAGGAATTCCGCCATCAGGCTTTCCAGGAAATTCATTCTCTCTCGCACCCTGGTGTAAGAGCCACACGAAAGCTACTACTACAATGCTTTGTCTGGCCATCCATTAATAAAGACGTCTCAGAATGCTGTTGCTCATGTCAAGATTGTCAGAAGTCAAAAGTCAACTGACACATACATAGTCCCATCCAAACCTTCCCATTACCCACAGGTTGCTTCCAAAACATACATATTGACATAGTAGGTCCACTACCACCTTCAGATGGTCATTATTACTTTTTAACTTGCATCGATCGTTTCACCAGATGGCTGGAGGCCATTCCACTACGTGATATGTCAGCAGAGACAGTGGCCAGTGCCTTCATTACACACTGGATTTCACGCTTTAGAATCCCTACAACTGTCACTACTGATCAGGGACGACAATTTGAGATTTTTTTTTTTCACAACACTTACCAGACTCCTGGGAATCCAACGGCTACATACAATGCCTTATCACCCTTCATCGAACGGAATTATTGAAAGGTTCCACTGTTCCCTAAAACAGGCATTGCACTGTCACAAAATTCATTCATGGAACAACGATCTAGCCATCATCCTCCTGGGACTGCGTACTACTTATAAAGCCGACTCGACTGTTTTGCTGCCGAACTGGTTTATGGAGAAACCCTTCGACTACCACCAGATTTCTTTCATCGAACATCCTTTTAACACCTCTCACATCCTGAACCAAGCTTCATCCAGAACCTTCAAGACACTATGCAGCGCCTGTCTCCTACTCCAACATCACATAATATCAGGCCCACCTTCTTTGTGCATGACGACCTAACCCAAACAACACATGTGTTTGTTTGCAATGATTCTATTTGCAAACCTCTCCAACAGCCCTACGATGGACCGTACAGAATGATATCCTGAACTCCTAAATACTTCACCTTATTCATTAAAGATAAGCCATAAAACATTAGCATTGATTGATTGAAACCAGCCTTCATCAGTCACAGCCAGTTGACAAGCCACTCCCATACCGATATCCCAGATTCGTCACCTAAAAATACTTCTCCAGGAGCAACATCATCCACCTATACAACTCGAACCAGCTGGCAAGTATGCCCCAACCGAAGATACCTCCAGACTTCCAGTCTCAAGAGGGGGAATACTGTGGTGCACTACACCATCTAAAACCAGCAGAGGGCGCTTTCCCCAGTCTTTCCAAAATACCGTTACTCACCAGGTAGCCCCACTTTTGCTCTTTGTCGACTGCTACTCGCATGTGTCTCCTCCGGTCTGCTGAATGCCTCGTACCTACAAAGAGTGCACCAAGTCGTCTTGTTTTTTCTTTTTTTATACGTATATATGTATCACAAGCATTATACAATCCAAACCTCAAGTGTGTGTATATATACTTAGTAATGTAAATATTGTAAATAAATTAAATTGTAATTTAACATCGTCTGATTGGAAAAATCTACTCTGAACTTGATATGTGTTAGGCCTAAGATCAATCACCACAAATTGTTTGATTGCTTGGATAAACAAATATATATCTGTGGGTCTGAGATATAGGGCACTATGTCCATTTTTGACAAAATGAGATTATTGGCACAATCATATGGGTTTCTCGTCCTCTACCACAGGTATATAACATTATGTCCTATATCAATAATTAGGTGGAGTTATACAAGTATACAACACTATGTCCTACATCAATAATTGGTGGAGTTACGGTGCTTTTAAATAACACGTGTCCATAAGGGAGAACAACGTAAAACAACTTCAAACTGCTCTCCTGTAAAATGTAGTAAATGTGACATAGTGTCTTATACTTCTGACCCACAGATATATGAATACTGATATATGCAAAAAAAGAGAAAAGGGAGAGAAAAATAGATCAACATATGATGACTGCCTTTGGATATTTTCGACAATACTGATGAGGACTAACTAGCAAAAATACATTTTTGTATCCACAAAGACCAATCAAAAATTTATCAGTGAAATAAAGAACTTTTTTTATTTCCAAAGATAGTTTGTCTTGATTTGATTCCCAGGTGATGCTCTTCCTGTTGATGTATAGATTCATCTGAAGCAGCACCTAACTTGGCTGTTCTAAAATCATATTTCCTGTTAATTTGGAAAACACAGAATCAACTTTTGGAGTAGTATCTGAACCCTTAATAAATCGTGAAGAAAAGGCAAACTTTTTCCAGAATGCTTTATTGTTTCATCAGCAGCTTCTGTCCCTGAATAATCCTTCCTATATATACAATATTGAAAGCCTTCAAGAAGTCCTTTTTTTTATTAAATGTTATGCTGCTTCCAATTCTACTGGATACCAAGTAGCAATACATTTCAATGCCTTTCATAAGCTGTCCAAACCAGTGGTGAAGTATTCCTTTCTTGTTTTATGTTGTTGTTCTGCTGGAAGTAACATATAGGCAGTCTGAGGTGGTTAGCAATCACCTCTGACTGTGTATAACTGTAGCAGATTGATTATGAGGTGAAGAATTGGTTCAACAAGCCAGACTAAATCCTTATTGAAGAAATCTGAAAGTATAGAAACTGGAATTGAATGAAATTTCAGTAGGATGAAATGCAATATAATTCCATGTGATTGATTCATTATCTCTAAATCAACTCTAAATTAACTCTAAATCAGTGCAAGGGAATTTGGATTTTCATCCAAAGGCGAAGCTTGAATCTAGTCCTAGCTCAATGGATGAAATTAAATGGACCATTTATTTTGAAAGTGGTGTAAGTCCATTTTTTTAAAACAATGAGATATTACATAAATAAAAAGTTTACACTAAATTAATATAATATTTCAGGTTTTTAAAAAAATGGACTTACAAAAAAGCACACAAAAAACAAAGCTCTAAACAGGATTTTTAATTTTTAAAAACGTTTTCAACCTTATCAGTAGGTCAACCTCAGCTGCAATGAATATACAGAATGGAGAGAAGAAACCCCCTATAAAAATAAACAACTACAAAACACTTATACATTACTACTACAAAATCCACTGCTACCAAACAACAACAACAACAACAACAACACCAATAATAATAATAAATGTTACAACATAATAAAGTAAAAATCAGAAGTGATATTAATAAAAATATAATAGTAAAAACACGTGGACAGGAAATGCATGACGTCATCAATTTCGTCCAACTATTTAGATGAGCAGCACTAACAACAATCCTGTTTAAATCTTTGTTTTTGTGTGCTTTTTTGTGAGTGTAGCAGGATCGTTTTAAAGTTCTTAAATAAACTTACACCACTTTCAAAATAAACGGTCCAAATAATGATTGGGGCAAGAGAACTTATGTGTGTTTGAGATGCAAATTATTCTTGGTTTATATATCAATTTGTTGATAACACAAAAGCAGTGTAATAGAATGTAAAGATTAATTTGCTCACTTTGATTAATAAATTGGGTTTGGGACAATAATGTAAACATGGAACAACATAACACAAGGGACAACATAAATCAGAAGATTGTTGTACTATGCTATTAATTATTTTGATTTACATTAATATTTTCATTATTATTTTAATTCATTTTAAATTGCTTTATTGTTTATACAAAATGGTTATAGTTAACATTTCCCTATACAGATTTCTGTAGCTTTAATCTATAAGGGAAATGACACCAAAATTTGTACATATACTATTCAATGGATAGAGAAAAATTCCATGAAAAAATTTAGTTTCAAAATCTGTTGATAGGGGAAAATTCACTGTGCAACAAGAAATACATGTATCAATCACAAAAAATAACTAAGACAAATCTAAAATGAAATAAAAAATTTTTATTTTTATCCTTTGTAAAAATTGAGAAAGAAACTGAATATCACACAATCAGTGCAACAACTTTACAAGATCATTTCACTGTAAAAAAAGAGTAATTAGTCGATTAGTTGCTGATTCCTCATGACATGATCACAATCACCTGATTTTTGGCTGTAAGATCACTATAAGAATAATGTCTATCAAGGAAGTGTCTTTAATCTGGCTGTTTTAAAGGACAACATAATACAGTATCTGCAGAACATTTCTCCAGTGCCAAAACAATGGCTATTACATTGAAGCTCAACTTCAGTATCAGCAATATCATCAAACATAATGAATAAACAATGAATGAGATTGAAGTTGTGAAATTTCCTGTGACAGTTTATTTAAGTTTTTTCGGTTTTGCAAAGGATAAAAATAAAAATTTTTGATTTTATTTTAGATTTATCTTAGTTATTTATTTTTTTGTGCTTGATACATATATTTCCTATTATACAGCACAATGTTTTCCCCCTATTGCCGTATTGTGGAACTAAAAGATTTTTGTGAAACCTTTCTCCCATCCCTTAAATAATATATGTACAAATTTTTGTACATTTTTGTGCACTAAATAATAACTATGGAAACTTTAAATCTAATTAATATTTGAAGAGTCTTGCCTTTTGTGAAAAGGATATAACTTCATGCAAAAGAAAAAGTATTAAATAGATCAAAATGTAGAGTTGTAGATAATTATATGCTAGTTATAAAATATTTAAAAAACTGAAAGAAATGTCAGGCAATAAGTTAATACTTAGGAGAAATAAAACAATTTTTGGCTGCAATTGAAATGATAAACTTAAAGAAGGGGTGAACAGACAAATGAATCATATTCAAGTAAACAAGATTGATTTAGGTACAAAAGAAACATATACTATTTCATATTAGTAGGCTTTATAAAAATAAATCTAAGTATTAGATTAGCAAAACATAAAATGAAATTTAAATTACCAATAAATGAAATGAAAACTATTCTAGGAAGAAAGCTATTGAAAATAATATAGACGCATATTAGTAGAATGCTCATACTATCAAATAATCTTTCTTCACAATTATTGATATGCTGTGAAAGCCTTGAATTTTATACCACAGAAGTAAATTACCCTTTTTTAATATAGCTGCAAATATATCAACACTTGATCAGCAATAATCTTTAAGACTATCTCTTTTCTTGACAATGTGTCTGGTTACACAACTATTTAACGAGAAAATTATCTTATGCCATAGATACTCAGAGCCTCTTTCATAGTTCATAATCCTTCTTTACAACACTACATATTTTTTTTATTGTTTTGTCTTTAATATACTATATTCACATTTCTCAATATTATATTATTTTATTTCCCTTTTAATTATTATTTAATAATTTTATTATAGCTATATGTTTTATCCATTTACTTTTTTGCTATAAGATTTCATATAAAAATACCTTAAATTAATTTCCATAATTTATATACTGTATATTTTGTATTCTAATCTAAATTATTTAAATATTCTATAATGTAAATTATTTAAAAATTCTGTAAATATTCTCAAAAACATCATGAAACATGTTTCATTATGTTTTTGTAGCACAAAAATGAAACATGTTAGTTCAGAAATGAAACATGTAGCACATAATGAAACATGTTTCATTATATTTTTGTATATTCCTGATGATAGCCTTATGGAGACATCAAAAAAATATAATTAATAAATTTAGCATTTTTGGTGTTTCTTATACCATATATGACTAGAACATTATGATCAATAGAAATATAATATCACTCTCCATTTATCTTTTTATAATTTATTACCCCTAAGTTCTATGCTTCATAAATTAAAGAAATTCTATTATATAAAATTATTTTATTTATACTTTTCCACAAACAATTTGAAGACAAAAACATTAAGATGAAATTAATATTCATATACCATGCTTCTGAACTTATAAGAAGCATATTAGTAGCAGTAGCAGTAGTAGTAGTAGTAGTAGTAGTAGTAGAGAAGGGAGGAGCCTACCCAGCCCAAGCACCGCGACCAACAATGATCTATTGTGCACTCCCAATCAAATCATCCCAGAAGAAGACCCATCTTTAAAACAAACGACAATATTTTCCTCAATGGGACAGTAGCAAGATCCTCCGGAACAAGAAAATACATCCCCAAGAGATCACGCCTGAGCCATGAAAGGGCCATACATTCACACAAAATGTGAAGAGGAGTTTCCTCCTCATACTGACATCTTCTACACATAGGGCTATCAACAAGCCCAATCAAGTGAAGATGTCTTCTAAGATGACAGTGCCCTGTAAGAAGCCCTGTAACAATC
>AYEL01087615.1:0-56858 GCA_000484575.1 Olivierus martensii
GATCTGATGTTTTATTTAGATGCTATGATTATATTCAAAAAGCTTATGCTTCATTTAATTTTTATTTTTTATTTAATTAATAAAAATAAATATGGTAACATTAATTTTTGAAAACAAAATTTACAAATGAATAATTTTCTATATATTAATAAAAGTTTTATTTATTCTGAATTACAAAAGCAAGCTTTGATTATTTATATTTTATAAATAATCAAAATTATTGCAAATGTAATTATGACATTTCATATCTTAATTGCATTTGCTATAATTATTTGCAATTGTATTATAAAATTTTTATTTGATTTTAATAAAAAATTTTGATTTGTTTATTATAATTGAAAAATTTTATGTTAAATATATACAGTGTGATCACATTTTATGTGAGAAATGCATTGCTGAAGATCTCACATAATTCAAAACTGTTTTCTGATAGGAATAAATATAAAATAAGGAGATTCATAAGTTTTGAGATTTATATTATTTTAAATTTTTTGCATAAAGTGAGACTTTATTATTTTTAATATCATATCTGAAATCCAGACCACCCAACAATCTGGACTTCTTAAAAACTCAAACTTTTTAAAACTTTTAAGCTTTTATGTGTGAAAACACATATATGCACATGATCATAACAGTAATGAAATGAATAAATATGCTCATTTTGATAAACAAAACATTTTATATTTGTTAATGAATGAACAAACAAAATTTGATTGTTCATCTCTTTGTATTTCTTTAAATTTGATTCAAGAATTCAGAAAATCTAGATTGACCAAATCCCCAATCATGTAGATTTTTGGATTTTTACTGTATTTCAGATTTTCATAAAATGTAACTGCACTGTATAATATTGCCTAACTAATATAAATTAATTAAAAATTAAAAGTAATAAAAATAATATTCAAACAAAATTTTTAATTTACAATAGGTCCCTGACTTATGTGGTTAATTATTTTTAAAAGTTCTTAATTTATTCAAAAATTTTAAATTCGATATATATGATTGGGTGCATTAGCACAGTGGTGTACAATCTTTTTTACACTTGCAACCCCCATAATCAGACTGAAATATTACATGATTTGTAATCATCCTATTATAAGCATATAAGGATAGTAATAATAAAAGTCATTTTATCACATACAGATTTGTATCTTTATAGTATATTTTAGTACATATGATTTGACACAAGATTTTTGAAAAATTGCATATTAGCAAAAAAAAAATTATAATACATTAAAAAGCAATTTTTTGAATTAAATTAATGTGATGGCTATGCTTTCATGGAATTCATAATTTCTTCCATGTTTGGCTTAATATTTGAGAGGGCAAGCTATAAATTCTTTTCAAGATCTAAACGTGACCAATATTTTGTTTTTATTGCAATTAATTTTGAAAAACCAGTTTCACACAAATAAGTTGATGCAAACTGTATTAATATTTTTATTGTCTTTTTCTTCAGTCCAAATACTCAATTGCCAATTGAGAGCCAACATGGGAATTTCTGAAAATTTTCACAACCCCAACAATTTTTCTGCAAACTCTTGAGGGGTTGTGAATCCACTGCATTAGCAGATGGAATAACCAATGAAATTTAAGAACATATTTTAAGCACAGATAAGAAAATTTAAGGCAATAAGTGATATTTTTGCAAAATTAAATTGTTTAATGAAATTTTAACTCATATTTTATGGACTTGTGCATTTACATATCTCTAAAACCACATAAGTTGAGGACCTACTACATTTTTATTTTAAAGGAAATTGATATATAATTAAATACAGTGGTACCTTGGTTAACAATGGTAATCCGTTCCAGGATTACCATCGTTAACCGAAACCGTCATTATCCAAGGCACGATTCCCCATAGAATTTAATTGAAAATTGATTAATTCATTCCGGCTCCTTTGCACAATGATAGTAAATATTAAAAATGCAGATAAAACTCATTTAAAATGTCCTAAAAATATAGAAAATATCACTTATTTATTATATTTGTTACAAAAAAATTAACATTAATAAAATGAATTGTTCATGAAAACAGTTTTTAATTATCAATCTTATCAGAAGGATAATTGGGCTCACTTCAGAGTTTTTTGAGAAATGAACCTGTAAACACTGATTAGAAGCTTATAGATTCAATAATTATTATATAGATAAGATTTGATTTTGCCTTTTAATGGTGAACGAACAGTGACATGCATTCGCCAATTTATTGTCTATATCAGCGTTTCTCAAACTTTTTCATTCACGACCCCATTTTTCATTACGAGATTTTTCGCGACCCTATTTTTCATTATAAAATTTTTCGCGACCCCAAGTATTAAATATGAAATAAAACATACAAATACATAAATCATTTATACACATATTAAGATGAACACAATCAACAACTACACTGAAAATTCATAAGCTATCATACGTTAAATATTGGGCATTTGTGAAATTACATATAAACTGAAACTACACTGAAAATACATATGTTGTCATACGTTAAATATTGGGCGTTAGGCTGATTGTCAGCCAGCACATTGAAAATACATATGTTGTCATACGTTAAATATTGGACATTTGTGCAACTACATTGAAAATACATATGTTGTCATACGTTAAATATTGGGCATTTGTGAAATCGAAAATTCATATGTTGTCATACGTTAAATATTGGGCATTTGTGAAATTCATATGTTGTCATATGTTAAATATTGGGCGTTTGTGAAATTACATATATTCCAATGATTTGAATTTAATTTTTGCAAACCCCATTTTGGGCCGCGAAGCGAAATGGGTCACGACCCAAGTGAAATCCAGCATTTCGCTTCGCGACCCCAAATAGGGTCGCGACCCATAGTTTGAGTAGCATTTCGCTTTGCGACCTGGGATCACGACCCATAGTTTGAGAAGTGAATGGAGTCGCGACCCATAGTTTGAGAAACGCTGGTCTACATGAACTGTAGGGTCTCGGACAGACGTTTTTCTTCTTCTAATGGAATTCGAAACTGCGACATCACACCACTTGCAGGTGTCAAGTAATAATATATAACACAAACAAACAATAGAATCAGACTTTGTTCACAGAATTTAAAATAATAATAGTCTAGAAATCATCTTTAAGAAACTAAAAACTAGTGAACTGTTGCACGTGTATTTTTAATTAATTAAATAATTTGTTTTCATTACTATATGTTAATTATCATTTACTTAAATATATTTTTATATGGTTATAATTTTATTAATTTTAATATTAATAATGATATTGTCGGATTTGAACTGATTGTGATAAAAAAAAATAACGATTAACAACTGAGCTAACGAATCATGTGATGCGATGACGAGCTGTTATACAGCTCTATTTTGTCGGAAGTTCACATAATCAGGAGTCATTAACCAAAGCCTGCGTCATTAACCAAGACATTTTTTCTTTCAACTACTTGTCGTTAACTAAGTATGTCGTTATCTGAAGTCGTCATTAACCAAGGTACCACTGTATTGCTAATCAAAATTAAATATTGGATATTTCCAATTTTTAAAATTTTTATTATAGTATATGTTAATTGTACTATAACCTTTAAGTAACTAAACTTTTAAGTGTTAATTGTAAATATATTTCTGTTAGGCCCATTTAAGCTGATCAAAATATTCCATTGAATCCAATCACATGATGCTTCTGAAATCAGCACATACTTTTTTTGCATGGTTGTAATGGATATGTCATATTTACTTTTACACTGATTCAGTTACACATTATTCAGTCAGTCTTTGCATCTTTTATTTGCCATATTTAATGGACATAGAACATTTAATACTTCTAGTTGCAAAGATGTGAAATGATTCTCATGGGTGAAAGTCTAGAGATCACAATTTTCCTAACAGGTCTGTAGAGAGAAATAAATAAAATTTGGCCTTGTTTGGAAATAATGTAGAATTTCTTGGTTTAATATATGCAGAAGCAGATGACTATATGATCTAAATATGACTTATCTTCATATTTCCAACTTGACATTGATTTGATTGAGATAGTATGAAAGCATTTGAACCTGATTTAATGCAATTAGATTCAATAGCATTAAACAAGATATGATTGACTTGATATGAAATGGTCTTTATGCTCTCTGAAATATTAATTTTGTATTTTAATTTAAATATTTAATTTTTAATTATATCATTTCTATCATAATTTAACAAAATTTTAATGACAATAAATTGAAATAGGAATATTCCATAATGTACACCTGTTCATGTTTCATCAGTTTAATATGATAAATATTGCTTATGTTAAAATTTTAGGATTAAAATTTCTTTTAAAAATTTATAAGCAATTAATCTAAAGATAATTAATAAATATCAAAAATATGTAAGTTTAAGCATAATATTTCTTCTGAGGTCTTTTTTTTAATTACTAGTATATAAATTCTTGAATTTTTTCAATAAACTTAACTTTGTCAAAAATTAATAGTTATTTAATAAGCAATATTGATATTATTATCGCTTTTTCTATTGTTCCTGATTTTGGAGATGAGAATTTTCATATATATTTTCCTAAATCTATTAATTAATTTTCTAGATATATTTGTAAATTTGTTAAATAGTGATCAAAAATACTATGTGATAAGCAAGTTTAGCTTTCAAATATTTTATAATTTAATGGTCTGTAAGAACTGTTCAAATTATATATAGTAAAATTCAAAATATTGTATTACTTAAAGGCCTTGAATCTTTACTATATTAAGAAATATTTCAGTTATAAGTAATTTTAGACACTATTTTATATATTATTTAGATATATTTTAATTAGATAAATTTGAGATTTTATAAATTTAACCAGTATGTTAATTGTACCATTATTTTTAGTTTCACATAAAATTTTTTATGCTAAATTTAATTCCATCAAAATTTCTTTTATTTGTATATTACATAGCTAAATATCTTAGATATTTTATTATATAGTGTTTATCAAGCAGATAATATACAAAGGGAAATTGATAATGTTTCTATATAATATAAATAAATAAATATTTTAAATTGTATTTATTATTTGGATATAATGAAATTCATACAAAATAATTATTATTTAATTTTGAAAGAATTTGATAATTATGATTAATTTATTTACCTGAAAGAAGAGCATATTTTATCTTTGCTTTTTGCTTAAACTCTCTACTTTTTGTCTATCATAGTTAACTAACAAGTTTTGTTTCATATTTAATTTCTAATATAGTGAATTAAAATTTTATAATTTTATATTTTTATAGGTTATCATTGGGATTGCTCAGATTGGGCATCAGCTACTCAGAAACCTGTTGCCAATATTACTGAAGTTCCAACAAATGAGATCAGAGATTCCTCCAGTGCCAAAAGCACAGATTCAAATAGCTGCATTAGCCAAATAGAATTATTGCCTGCCCGTGTACAAAATGAAGGTACAAACATGAATCTCTTAAGGAGTGTAGAACCAATTCCATGTGAAGAACTTGATGAGCCTGAATATGTAGGTAGTTCAGAAAACAGTGAATATCCAGATATTCAGGATACTGAACCACCTAATTTTGAAGAGATTTTAGCTTTGAATAATTTGGAGTTTGCAGATGAAGGGTGTGACAGCCTTCCTTCATCTCCACTTAGGTACCAAAGCCATCCAAACCAGTATCTTCCAAAACATTCACTTGGAACTATACCTAGCCCCAATCATTCATGGACGACACAGTCTCAGTTTAGAAATATTAGTGACATATCGGATGATGATATTGTTTCTTATGGATTTCCTACTCATGGTGGCCGGGGATTCAGACTAGATGCTGAGTTAGGGACATCACCTCCAAATTTTCGACATTCTTCAGGTCCAATGGACTGTATATCTGCAAGTGGATATACATCAACAAATGCATCATGTTCTGATATTTCTGCAAATGTTTGTGATATTGAAGACAGTGAAGTAAATTTTAGTGACACAGACTGTGAAATGTTAGAGAATAAAAAACTGGCTAAGAATTGTGCTCCTTTGATAACATAAAAGTAATTGTTCATTTCTTTGATTTTTACAAGTTTTTCATCAAGAAATTCTATTAATTTTATTGTTGGACCTAGTTTATTAGAAACTGGCAACGATAGTGATTCAATAATAATAGTGATAACTATATTGTATCAACCATTGTTTCACATATTTATAATGTGATGTAAAATTTGATTATCAAACTTAAGACAATTGAATATGAGTGAAAATAATCTTGCCTTATTTAATTCTGCTTGAAGTGATGATGAAAAGAAAAGGTTATATCAGGGTAATGTGAATATAAAATGTGATGGATTACACAATTTTCTATTATTATTTATATTCATTATATTCAAACTATTAAATTCTCTTTCTATTCAAATACACTTGACATTAAATTATGTACTTAATATAAAAAATTTTGAAAAAATGTACTAAAATTCAGGTTTAAAAGGTATAATAGAAGAAATTAAATTTTAATTTTATAAAATATTAAAATTGAATTCACAAGAATATTAAAAAAAAAATTATTTATTTTAGATAGAATAAAAATGTAGGCTACTGAAAGCTTTTATTACATTTGTTTAAAATATGATGCAAATGTAAATTAGGATGTGAACTTCTTAAAATAAACATCAAAAATGATTTCTTAAACTGCATACTATAATTACCATGTAAGATTTTACACTATGTGGTTCAAATATAAAAATGTTATTTTAGAAATTATACTGTATTATAAAGTTTGAATTTACATAGATTTTTTTAACCGTAAAAATGAATTCTGAGCACACTTTTTTATACTTTCTTAGGTTGATTTGAAATCATACCATTCTTTTATCACATAAGAAAGGAAATAAATTTAGAACATTTTCTAAATCATGCTCAGAAGGCTTGCTAAGATAGAAATATCAGTCATTTCTGACCAATGCAGAAAAATTAAATCGTTGCTACTGTAGATAATGGGGCCATTTAGCCACAAATGGAGCAGACTGTGCCAAAAAAAACCCTATCTTCTCAAATTGTATTATAAACTTTTTATACTTCGGAATTTTTGACAATTTATAGAGTTTAAAAATGAGATATGTATATGTATGTCAGTAAGCAACTAAAACAAAGGTTACAACTTTTAATTCTTATAATTTTTTATGTAATTTTAAGTCTTGTAAAATCCAATTGATTATTGCAATAATTGTGATTCGGAATATTGTTATCCATTTAAATATATAAATATATATATATAGTTATGTAGAAATTGTCTGCTATAAGATCTAGTACAGATATTTTGTGTTTTTATTAAGAAATGCATTTAAAAAAATTCATTAAATATGATTGAGGATTCATGCAGAGACTATGTTCCCAATCATGAATGTCGAAGTGGTATGTGATAATTATTTCTGAAAGAATGGCAGCTCATTTCCGATTAAAGGCTGTTGTGTATGGTTTGTACAAAGAATTCTCAGGTTGATAAAACAGCAGCAACCACTGTATATAATAAATTTCTTCCTCTGCTGTTGTAATAAAAGTGATTTATAGCGTTGCCGTTGAATTATTTGTATTCTAAACTTTAATCCGTGATGCTCCATAAAATAAGTAGTTCTGTTTTAAAATACATAATATACACTTTTATTTTCATTATATTTGTTTGTGTTATCTATTTCTTTAAATAATATAGAATCAAAAAATGATACTGTATTTTAAAAATAAATTTTATTCGCTAGATGGCGCCAAAACCGAATCGATATTAAAAATACCGATTCATTGTACTGTGTATACTTTTTATTCAACTCAAACATATTTATAACTCGAACAGAAATTAAATATTCGTAGCTAATGGTTATTTATCACTAAATACTCCGATTCGAATGAATCCCACTGAAGTGATAGCCTATATAGAATATTAATATTTTAAAATGATTTATTTACTGAAATATGCTATAATGCATATTAAACTGAAATTCTTTCAATTATAATATTGAAAGAATTTCAATTTAATACTTAGGCCTATATTTTTTGTAAATATTTTAATAATATCTACACTTCTAGATTTAAAATATTTGAAATATTAAAAATTTTTTTAGGCTTAAATTTGAATACACTACAGTTTCTCGTTAAGTCGGCCATCTTATGCAAACTTAAGCCAAATTGAAATATTTATGTAGTTTAATAAATAGTTTCAGTGAGATGGCTGATTTAATTTCCTAAGAAAGAATATCGAATATATTCCAAACATATTTTTAAGCTTTATGTTAGAGATTTAGTTCATTGAAATTTGTTTTATTACAAGTTTAGGACGATTGTTTTCAAAAAGTTTTTAAATTATACCAAAAATATATTTACTTTTAGTTCTTTTAAATTAAAATTTTCTATTCTTTCTATAGTTTATAACAAAACTATATAGTTTTTCTAAAATTTATAAAAACAACATTTAAAATAAATTTCATCATAACTTATAGCTTAAACTAATTAAATGAGAATAACTAGTCAACACAGTAGACTTTTAAAGATGAATAAAGATGAATGTTTAAAATGTTTTTATTCTTAACTTATTGAAAAAAAGTCGGCGTTATTATTTCTGTATATTTTGGAATACTTAAATAATATTAAGAAATATTTTAGAAAAAAATCTTGGTTTTTCCAAATAAACAACTCGCGATTTCGTCAGTATGTTTGCAAAACCGTAGTTCAACCGATAGACCTATTGTATCTTGCGGTGTTTGCAGTGATAAATATTTCATGTATCACCTATTAAAATAATTTATTAGAACTCATACGAGATATATATATTTTATATTATCAAATCAATTGACACTAAGACACAATCATTGTATACAATGACAAATTTATCTGGACACTCCAACCAATCATCCATCCAATCGTTCTTCCAAAGAAAACTATCTACCCTTACACCTATATATATATACAAAAGGTCGCCCTCAGGGGAATTAACCAATCAACGTTGAAATTCCCAAAAGGATAAACGACATCCGTCCTCCTATTGGCCAGTTTTTAAGAAGAGGCGTGTCCATAACGAGGGCGTTTACTTGATTGGCAGTACTTCAGAATATCTGGGATGAGATGTTTAACTTGCTCTCTACGGGAGCAAGTGGGTAACCCACGGAAGTACCCAAAACACCTGCGAAAGGTGTAACCGGACAGGATTGGTGGGTGATGACCTTCTGCTGGGAACATGACGATGGTGCTGTGGTGTTCCATTTGACGTCAGATACCTTTCCTGAAAAGAGAAAAGCGGTCAGAATCAGTCGTTCTAAGTTGCACCATCCATTAGTGTCAGTAACTGTGGACGACGCCGGCTCCATAATTGAAACAAATGGTTCAGTACACGCCATTTAGGAAATTGCCGGCCGGTCGACGCATCTGTTGGCTGTCTCTTTGTTGGAGATGCTGCTTTTACCCCCCTGCTCCACTTACCCCCGAGTCATCTATGGAAAGTTTAGCTGGAGAGCGCTTTGTTATTAAATAACTCGCAGGTAGTTGAAGTGAAGAGGGATATTTATTGGGAATAAGGTGTGAAATACTCTTGGATTTCGGATTAAGATAAAATTTCTCCCTAAATAGATTTATTGGCTTGCTTGGCTTTCATTATTTTTATTTCCTTGCAGCGAGTTAGCTTTTTTTATAGTGTGCTTACATCATTGCATTAGACCGAATTTTGTTAATTACATTATGAATTGTGTTATAGTATTTACAGTGTCGGATTGTGGCTTTTCCAGAAGATTGGCTAATGTATTACACTTTACCTTATTCTTTGGATTCTAGAATCATAAAATTTATCAATCCGGTCCATATTTCCGAGATCCCTGAATTTAGTCACTGCGTACATCTATAAATCTTTTATAGATTAAAAAATCTTTAAGATAATTCCCCTTCTAGAATATCTAGATTATTTATAACTTAGTATTCTCGTTGATAATGTTATTCATAAAGCCTATTTAAATCATCTATTAACCCCTACATTAATTTTAATTTATAATAATGATATTATAGACTAAATATTATGTTTTCAAAAAAGATTCGCAGCACTTTCTATTATTGCATTAGACATAAGTTACCTATTTTTCGCTTTTAATTTTATCAAGATACTATTGAAAATCATAAAAATCGAGAATTTTTGCAGTATTTTAATTTTTCAGTTACAATAAAGCATCCTTTAAACTAACATTCCTTCCCGCTTAATATTGAATTAAATTTTGTGAAAAAAATTTATATATACCTACTCACCATTCATTATTTTTGAATCAGGTGGTGGTGGGGGTAACATAGCAGTTAATTTGGTATCTTGGTTAGTTTCTTTAGCACTTGATATGCCATTGTTGGTAGTATCCGCCGTTGTGGTTGTTGGTGTGGTAACAGTATTTGAAGTGGTAGTAGATGTGGTAGTCTTGGATTGTTGTTGTTGAGATTGTTTTTGCTGATTCAATCGTTCTTGTTTGCGAAATTTAGCTCTTCTGTTTTGAAACCAAACCTAAAATTTCCGATAAAAAATGAATTGCATTAGCTAATTTAACGCAGTCTTTAAGGAAATTTAGTGAATACATTATACTTACGTCGTCAACAAAATATTTCAAAAATTGTTTAGTTTGAAAATCCTTTTAAATGTTGCATTTTTATTTAAATGAATTATTTTTTATATGGATAACTTTACAACGTTATTAGAGTAAAAAAGAAAGCGGCCTATCTCGAACTGAAATTTCTAGGACATACTTTCAAATAAAATTTATATAGACCTATTTAAAAATAGTCATTGAAACCATATAATTTTGAATATCTTATTTTTGAAAGCTTTGTTAATCAAAAATTTAAGTAGATTTGTCAAAATTCAAATTAAGGTCCTTCTGTTGACAGAAAGGAGCAGCAGCTGGATCGACGCTCTTCTGTCAACATTAGGCAATAGATCTAAACTTAAGCCTATATGCTAACAGAATAATTATGTCCAACACCAAGGGCAATTTGATAAATCAATTATCTTTAGGTACTATTATTCTGTTAATCTTAAAGTTTATATACTTACTAAAGGCTCAAGTTTACAATATATTTTATTAATAAACTCCTTTAAAATAGGTAATTTTTAAGATATAGTAAAATTTTAATATAAGAAACATAATCTATAATATTAAAATCATTTCTAAATCATATATATTTTAATAGCATAAACTTATGATTTCAAGTCCAGATTCGAAATTTGGAATTCGAGTTATCAAGGAACAAAGAACTTTTGAAATCTGTTTTCACTTACAATATGAATGCAAACATACTGCACCCGATTTATTTGGATCTTATCGAAATTCCAATAATCCAACGAAACTTCCAAATTCTTACTTGGAGTAAGAAACAATATAAATGTCTTTAATAAGCTGTTCAAATTATAAATAGAATGCTTAGATCAAAAGCTGATGCCGATATTGGCCGAAAACGTTTATTGTAGAATAAATTCTAAAGGCATGTAAAACAATGATATTTAAGTTATTTTGAATTTGGTGCAAAATGATCGAGAAATATCTATCATTTTTTGAGATATCAAAATTGGCTGTACAAAACTGGATGGAGTTTCTTTTAAATAGAAGATTATGTTTTAGGAAGGATATATTTAAACTTTTGTTTTCGTCCGATCTGAATCTACCTGAAGTAAGTTTAACTTTATATTAAAACATAAAAATTTTGATGATGATAATGTTTTCAAATCAAAAAAAAATACGGAAAAAATTCTTTAAAATTATGAACAAATGTTTTAAATTTAAATATTACAAATATTTCCATATATACATATAAAAAAATATCTGATGAGTATATTTACCTTTGAATAAAGTCGATATAAAAATATTCAAATTAAAATGAAATATTCACTAAAAAATTTACATCAAAAATATTCAACGGGTAGAAATCTCAAAATAAAATTTATAATGATTCTGTCATGTTGACAGAACTGCCATCTTAAGACAAAAACGATGTTGACACTTGGGCTCTGAGAAATGGGACTTTTTTTGGAAGGAAAGAAAAAAGTTTAAAGTAAAAGAAATCTTAGTAGAATCCCCAAGTCCACAAAATGCGATTTCAAAAGTCGTCGGTTGCTTAGGAAAAAAAAATACGGGAAAAAGAACAAGGAGGGGAGTGAAAAAATTCTTTCCTTGACGTAAATTGACAGAGAGAAATGTGGCAAAAAATCGCTTTACCCCTATTGGCTAGTGATAAACCGCGCGAAGTCTGCACAGAAACCACTAAAAAAAGGGGGAAAGTCGATACAATATTTCCATTTAGGGGAAAAAAGAGGTAAAGCCGATAGGGGGCGTAAAATTGACATTTCATTTATTGTCGTCATGACGACTGCTTGGGTACTCCCATTTATTTTATGAGGGGAATCGACATTCTGATAAATTGGTGATTTTCTATTTTTAGTCCTATATCTAAAACGGATTTTAATGATTTACATTCATTTACTCAAAAACTCGAAAATTCATAAAATTCTCTCGTTTTAATATAATCTAAATTTTTGTCTTATATAGGCCTATAGCCATTTCTTTCTTAATCAAGATTTTTAGTACAAAAAACTTAATAAATTAGAAACTTTGAATGCAGTATTTAATACAATATATTTTAAAAAGTCTTCATTAAAACTATAAGGATTTTAATTTTATATAAATTATTTGTTTTTATATTATGCATATAATAATTTATCTTTTCAAATATAAGAGTTTTCATATTTTTTTCCAAGTTAGCCGATTTCTTTTTAGTAACATTTAGGTCTATTGCCACTACATACTGCGAAGTCAAATTGCATCTTCATATAGACTGCCATTAAACAATTCCAATAAAATAATATCAATAATCTTTAGCTTAAAGTAAAAGAATAATTTATAGACTTACGTGTAGGCTTATAAATTTAAGGATAACAATCTAGAGATAAAACTAAATTTTAAAGATACAGTATTCATGCGTGAATATCCTTAAAATCTTATTACATATTTCTATTAGCTAGTTATTTTATGTTACAGTATTTAACTTAAAGGCAAGCTTTCGTCGAAATTTTTAACTCAAAGGTCGAATGTTTTCATAATAAAATAATTCAACTTAAAATATAATACTAAATGATATTAATCTACAAGTAAGAGAATTAAAATTTCAAATAGTCTATTCTATTTTAAGATATCTTAAAGCGAGATATTTAGATCTACTTCTTAAATAATTTGATCATTCGATGTTAAAAAATAGAAAAATTCGAAAATATGCCATGGCCTAAACTTGTAATAGGCCTATCTATTTTTATCGTATTTGAGATATTTCCACTTCTAAACCTATTAAAAAACATTACTAATACTAAAATCAAAAGTCGGCATTCATAAGAGAGCCGTTTCATAAGAATTTGGCAGAAGGCCTAGACATTTGTACATTATAACCATTATTGCTGAATAAATTATCTTTATGAACGAAAAAAATAACCTTAACAAGTTATATATTTTTATATTGGTTTATTATTTTGAAAATTTTTAATAAAAATATTAGTATTCAATTATTTTGTGATCAAAGATCAGTAAGCCTACTAAATGCAAAACTGAAAATTCGCATTTGCGGATGATTATAGTCCAGGCCTATATGTCATTCAAATTTATTATTAAAATCTTTATACTTCTTATAATTTACAACTTTATAATTCTTTGCAACTAATAGATTTACAGTTTTCTTTGACGAGTACCGGTAAACCCACGTAAATTCTAAAAGCAGGCCTTACATAATTATATGACAGACTTCATCTCGAAATTGTAGAGATTAGCATCGGATCCTAATTTATTAACATATGTTAAGAGATTAGACCACCTGTCAAGAAAGTGGCAAATTTTTCGAATAATGCTATTAACCAGGCACGTTTCCTAATCTGATTATCAAATCTGTATTTATAATATAAATAGGAGGTAAATTGAGATCCAAACAGGTGACATATTAACTATCAAGATCTTATAAAACACTCCTGAACAGGCGGTCCATATATTAACAGTGTATTATGAAGTCGAAGCAATGTTAATCCTTAGGACAACAGACGGGGAGTTTTTCTGCTCCTTTATCCTTTATAATCCTCAGTAGTTCCTATTGAGGGGGCCATCTGTTGGAGGTTTTGATGCACGTGTGAGATTAACGAGAAAGCTTAAACGGTGGTTTTATTATCGTGTTTCCATAATGATATCAGGCTGTGCCCGCTCCTCCATTTATATGTTCTAATGTTCAAATGAATAAATAATGATTTTTAAACATCAAACATTTATTTATGAATAATAACGTACCTATTAAAACTTTAAAAATTAATATTTGAATCATTTATCGCTCAAAAATGTTCCGTATCGAATAACTATTTACATAGTGCATGCCTACTGTCCAAAATATGATGCACTAAACTGTTATTTATTAATGCCTGGTTAGAATACTATATAATAAATACAAGGTCTAATTTGTATAATATATCCTTACCTGATATTATTTGTTGTTTATTCAAACAATGTCACTTGCTTTGAAGCTCAGTTTTTTTGGTATTTACATTTTATATAAATGTCTAGGCCTAATATCCGTATTTGGTATGTCATTTGTCTTTGTTTATCCTTGTGAATTTATTATTATTTAATAGTTCTTTTGCGATTAGAATAAGACTTTTTATTGTTAAGAATCATTTTTTCTTCTTATAATTTTATCTATTATTATATTTTTTGTTTACAAAATATATTTTCGATTTATATATTATAAGATATTTTACTTTGCACATTATTATTACTTTTATTCTTACGCTTATGCCCCTTTAAAACTCAATTTATCTATGAATAATTTATTTTTAATTCTTGATTAATTATTTTTATTCTCTATTGAAAGTTATAGCTTTATTTGCGATTACTGAGCCATTTTTTATATCCATAAATAAAATAAATAATGATCAGGCCTTTAGGCCAACATACCCTCTTCTAATTTGCTCGAAATTCTAATTTGCATAAATCGCACTTGAATGCTTATAAACATATAGTTTCAATTAATTATAATTTATTCGTAATTAATTTGTAACTTTATATTTTCTTTGATGCTTTAAATGATTTTTTATTAATAGATCTATAAAAAAAAATAATACTAAAATCAAATATCAACGTTCTAATGACATGATATCATAAAAATTTGGCAATAACCACCTAACATTAAGCTTATCATTGTGTTGATTAACCTGCCAGAAAACATAAATATCTTTAACAATTAATCTTTGTAAAATATTTAGGCCTATCCGACATAGAACTTAATTCTTGTTATTTCATAATTTACTAGGCCTTTGCGTATTTTATAAAATAAATTAGATCTATTATTTATATTTCAATGTATTTAATACTTAAATTGCTATGGGTTTATTTTTTAAATAAATATCAATCGTGGTTTCTATTATTTTTATTTCTTTCCTCTTTATCATCTTGAATAATGGAAAATTCATCAGGCCTTTGCTAGATTATCATTATTTATGAAATTTTTTTATATGCTATCGATACTGTAAATGCTTTCAATTCTCAAAATATAGATTAATTTATATATAATTTAATATCCTCGCAAAGGAATAAAAGAAAGAGTGGGCAACGGACCAGACGGGGCGCACCAAAACAAATAGAGTATCGAATTTCTGTAGACTTAAAGAAACATGAAACTTATCATTTATCCTACATTTTATTCTAAATAAATCTCAATAGGCTTATAATATTATTTCATTATAAAATTTATATCTGAATGTTTTAATTATTCTTCCGTTAGGATTAATTTTTTTTCTTCCTTATAAATTTATGCCATATGCATTTTTATTTATTTTTCTATAACAGAAGATTCCTTTCTGGATGAATGATGCAATCCAGAAAATCACGAGTTTCAAATGCATGACTATGGAACCGGTTTGGCATGATGACTACATAATAGGCCTATGTAATTGGTTATGTTAATAAAACTTTTGCTGTTTATTATAGATTGGAATTGTCATTCATCAATATTTAAGTTAAGTGGATGTTTAATTTTATTGTATGTTGACATTTGTTATAGGCCAAATGCTTCTTGCTTTATGTCTAATTGTTATTATTTAATTTATCTCTTTTATCTAAAGCGGATCATGCTATTGTAAAATACCACTGTGTTATCTACTGCCTTGCATGATTTTTCCCTGTTTAATAATTATATCTTATGCCATTTTCCCCCGCCTCATTGTATCCGATGTTTAATGTCTCGAGTGCACTCTATTGTCTGCCGTATATAGCCCTACTCAAACGCATCGCTATTGTTAACTAAAGTTTTTCTAGATTCTAATTAGCAGGCCACATAGGCCTATTAATATTTATCTTTCTATGCTGCTATGCTATAATTTCTTGATTACTTTTCATAGGGAATTTTGTTTTCATGTTTTCTTGTTAACGACTCATTGCTATCTTCGGCGATTCTATCTATTCTATAATGTATGAAATATTCCTTATTGTCATTTATGTATAACTTTATTTTATCGCTATTTAATTTCCAGAAAGGAAATATTCTAATGAAATTCGAGAATAATTATTCGTCATACGAAGATTTTCCGAGTATGCTTCGCCAATGTTGATGTCTATTATCCGTCCTCAGCCACTTATATTAGATCTAATTATTATTAAAACATTTGGCAATTAAAATAATTATCAGTTACTTAAATAGTTTAATCAAAAGATTACAATCGTTTCGACAATGAAAGTTGTGAATTGATTCTCGTCTAACTTACATAGGCCTATAAGCGGGATACTTGGTATAAAGATTCGACTATTTCCGATAAAAAAAAATATAGATAACTTATTCTACAAGTGTTGTATGTAAGTATTCTACAAGTGTGAATACGTTAAGTGCAATTTCATCTGTTTAACATGTTAATAATTATTATACAAGTCTAAGCACTAAATTAAGTTATAGGCCGAGTAGGCTAATGGTCGGATTCCGGAAAATTGTTTCATTTAAATATAAATTAAACTGTTTAAAACATTTTAAAGTAAAATATCATTTGAAACAGAGCTACGAAACTTATTGCTATATCTTACCGAATATCAAAACATTCGAAGAAGAATCATAAAGATATAAGTTACAAACTCTCATAAAACGGATTAGACATATTATTCAACATATTATAGTTGGAAATTTAAAGTAAAATTGCGTTAGTAACTTTTCACATTTTGAATTTTTTTTCTTTCCGAAATGATTATTAGGGCTTAATGAACAATCATCTTGTGGAATTTTTCCTTTTCGCATTCCGGCTTGCTAACTGAATTTAATATGGTCTTGGCGATGTGCCATTAGACGTTTCATCACAAAAATAATATAGGCCTATCGTTCGCATTCCATTATAAAAAATATAGCGTAGGCCTTCTTTAGTCTTTCACTTATTCTAATTTTAAACTCATAAATATTATAAAATTTATACAAATTTTTAAGCTGTTTGAAAATATAAATAGACAAACCCTCGGCAACTTTTACATCGGATTTATCTATATTAAAATTCAAATTTCTTTTCAACTTTGAAAACATCTTAAACGAAATCTTCGGAATCATTTATCGCGATATTTTTCTAAAAATTTGATCTAATATTGACAATTTGCTTTGATGGAATAAAGATATAGTGAAAAAATATTCGTTTATCATCGATAGCAATTTTTTTATTGACTTATCTTTTTCATAGGCCTCTATACTAGTTGATTTGATCAGTTGGATTATAAATGGATTGTTATCACGGAAGATATTTCGCACGCTATTTTAATGAATATTTTAATTTTATCGGACATTTAGGTTTCGTTATCACTTTTATCTAATTTGGGTCTTTAAAGTTTAGTCTTATATCTTTCATTCTTTCAGTTAATGCCGTAGGCCCGTAAATAAGCGTAGGTTAATGCGGACAAAACGGACAACGCGTAAAAGAACAATATACTATAAATATCAGGTATAAATTATTCTGTAAAAGCATAGTTTTCAATTAGAGTGATTGTTTTTATTTATAATATTAAACTTATTTTTTCATTTTTGTTTGTTATTGTTTTTCACGGTCTATTTAAATAGAGGCTATAATAGTGCGATCTTTTGTTAAAGCTAGCATAGTTTTATTGATATATTATTTATGATAAGGAAGCTATTAATTTAAATTGCTAATTCAACTAAAGACTAAAATATCAAGATGCAGAATGATTAATTCATATTGTTTCTAGATCTTCCTAATTCTAATATACGGCATAATTCGATATTTTTTTGTGGAAAATGAAATAATTTAAACTTTTGTATTTTTTTAATATGATTAGGATCTGTAAATATTTTTTCGAAGTTTAAAGTATTTTAACTGTTTATACAAAAATATGAGGATTACGCCTATTTATTACAAAACAAATTATTATTTTTTACAGAATAAATTTGCGCGGCCTATTGATGTTTACAAGCAGAAAGTTGCTGTGTTTACTAGTAAAAAAAACTACTATAATAAAAACAAAGATAAAATAGCCACGTTTTTTAACAAAATGAGCAAACATCAAGTATTCCCGGATAAAGTGCAGCAAATTTTTCGCTTCTGCAGTAAAGTTATCAAACATTCACTCATGGAGTGTTTGGAGACTTTGAAGCCAGATGGCCGGACGAACATTTTGTTGACACAGTGTATGAGTTCTGTACATCACCCTGATTAACTCTGCCCTCTGCATCACTGTGTGTCCTTTTACGTCGGACAATGAAACAGGTTGGATAGCACGTGCTGTGGTAGGGGGCCTTTTCAGTGTCTGATGCCATTCCAAAGATCCCCGGATGATCTGTTGTTTGATTATCAATGTGGCATATCAAGAAGCGATTTGTTTGCCGCATTTCCCTGCCATCCGGCGTGAAATTTTGTTCTTAATTGAAGAAAGCACTCTAGCTATCTAAATTATTTTGTAATTGAAAAACTTTGTTCACATTTCATATGTACTAGGGAAGCTGTTGGGTAGCAGAGGTTTAGTTAAAGTTCCCACTACTGACTGTTTAAGTAATGGAAATTTTAATTCTAATGTCATTTCAATATCATCTAATGGTCAAGTACAGAGCCACCTGCTGCTATGGTAAATGATGCAAAAATAATTACTCATTCTACTACTAACTGATATAGGCCCCTTCCATAATGAAACATCGCTTATAAACTTACACGATCTAATGATATTATAATATCTTTTTTTTATCAAGCATAAATCTACTGATAGTCTAAACTTAAGTGTTTATATTGCTAACAAGACTTATAATAGATCAAAAGTTATATTAATAATATTATTTAGCGTATTACCGATAATTCTGTTAGGCCTATTTGCTAAACATCAAATCAAATAGAATGAATGATTGACTATAAATAGACATGTTGTGGTATTAGATCTTTAGTGCTTATCTTTATAACAATCTTATAGTATAACACAAATTTTTCAAGTGATATATATTTAGCTCAGTTTTAATGAAATATTATTAAATTAATATATTAAATAATAAATGTTTATATAATAGTAAATATTTTAAATAAAGCAAAAAAAAAATACGCTTGCGTAGAACAGAAACATCCGGATCCGGTGGCTGATTGTTTTCACTTTCCCTTTTTTCCCTATATCACTTTGCCATAGGCATTCAAGTTATGATTTTAACATTTTTAATACAAAATTTAATTATCATATCAAAATAAAAATCTAAGGAACATGCATATTAAAAAGATAGTGTCATTTTTACTTTAATGCGATATGATTTCATCATTCCAGCATTCTACGTCATTCTCTTGGTATGAGTGATGGGGAAAAATTTGCACGGTGCAATTTTTTTCAATTGTAGTGGTTTGGCTTAAATGAAATTTAAGTTTAAAAGAAAATGGTACTCTCATGTAAGCAATAAAGGTAGTCAATTAGTAGTGATGATAAAAAATTATGGTCGTCATAGACAGTTTTACTTTATGTTTGGTCTATAAAAATGATGGTCGTGGTCGCGTTAGGGAGGTAGTCGTCTTATAGAGAGTCAAATAACATTATTTCTATGGGTAAAAATTTCGTTCCCATAAAATCGTGATCGTCACGTCAGGTGGTCTTCTTATACAGGTGGTCATGAAGTCAGTTTTCACTGTGATATATATATATTGTATTCAATTAATGTTTTCTATAAGTGTAAATGTAATGTGAATTTTTGCTGCCAATGAGGACTTTTTTAAGTTGAAAGCACTATATATTATAAGAATTTATTAATTTACTAATAAATGTTTTGTTCTATTTAAAAAAGTGCTTACTCTTAAGAATATTAAATCCTTAATGCTTATAACTGAAATTTTAATAATTTGAAATAAATTTTAAGTGGTGTTAGTACTGTCTTGGAATTAATAAATAAACCAATAATTAAATTAAGATTGGTGCCACCTATGAATTAATAATTAAAATATAATTTTTAATCACTCTAAAAAGAAAAATTAATTATTTCTATTGAAATATTAGAAATCATAGACATTGATTGATTCTAATATTTATAATTTCTAAATTTTAAAATTTATTATTATGTTTTAAAAATCAATCTACCAGGTGCTTTGGTAGTCTAGCAGTTAGGACATCTGATGTCAGCCTGAAAGTCTCTGGTTAGATTCTGGGCTGGAGCAAGTTTTTACAGATAAATTAATTAAAAATTCTATTCCAATTATTAATTCATAGATGGAGCCATTCTTAATTTAATTATTGAATTTATTTATTAATTCCAAGATGGTGCTAACATGTCAAAATTTATTTCAAATTATTAAAATTTCAGTTATAATACACCAAGGATTTAGCATGAATTAGGTTTGAAAATATGTATTTCTTGTTTTGAAAAAATATTTTTTGACTTCCACAAAAAATTTGACATTGGAAAGTTGTATTGCATATGTAGATGCATGTTATCATGGATTTTACTGCTAATATATATATAAGTGTAATGTTTATCTGTTGTATCTGTCTGTTCTGCATTACTTCCCACATCATTTGACCTCTAAGGACTTAATTTGGTGTAATGACTTCCCATGACCCCAGAAGTAACATAGGCTATCCTGAATCAAAATTGCCCTGGCTGATTGGGCATTTTGGGATGGCAACAAAAATACTTTCATTTAAATTTTCAAAGTTATGTTTAAATTTGCAATGACATCATAAAAGCATTATTGGTACATGATGGTATGATGTTATTCAATATCATGATGCCACCCATTGTTATGTCATTACATAGCCACAATAATGATGTCATCTTGACATAATTTGCTGGTTAAATCAATGTCAAGATTGGACACAAAACTCCAATAGATTCCAAATGTTACAATAAATGAATTGGACTATATGATAAAATAATACTTCTTCATGGTTCATTGTAAACTTATTATGCATCTTTCAGCTTTCCAGTTGACCCCACCATAGATATTGGTTGGCCAGTGGTGGACTATAAAATTAGCTACTGCCAAAAATATCTGATGTGATTCAGTGTCTTAATTCACACTAATTTAACCTATAAATTTACTTAAACTAATTTAAAATTTATTTATTATTAACCAAGGCCTACATCATGATGGAATAAGAATTGTCAAATAAACTGTGTTATGTACTTGAAATTCTTGAGCAGTGCCAAGAATTTCAAGTACATAACACACTACTATATCCTTACCAGTTTTTATATACAAAAGAATTTATAAAATTTTATATAGGTAACTTTACAAGTAAATTACTTATTTTAGCAGCTTTATGTAATATTTCATGAATTATAATAATTATATTTTGTATTTTTATCTAAAAAGTTTTGTCAAAAAGTTTAAAATGCTGTTGTTACTTTGAAAATTTTATATTTTAAAATTTTATTGTAAATATGTTGCAGCTACAGGATTAAATGATGTAATGATAAGATGATTTTAGTGATAAAAATATCACTGCCAAATTTAATGAAAATTTAATTAGTTCAAATTATAAGTGGAGTCATATGGACAGATAAACAGCATTATGATCTGATAAACCTTACTTTTCTTTAAGGTACTCATTTATATATAGTTTTTGAAGAAATTGTTATCTGATAGTTCATTAAGTGAAGGCCATTTCTCTCCATTCAAACTCAGTTATTGGCTGACCAAAATCTTCAGTTCTGCTATCATTTATGAAATTATATATGTATGAGATCTAGCATTCTGGCAATCAGGAACTAGCCTTCCAGCAATTAATTTACAGAAACAATAACAAAGCTGAAAATTTTAGTCTTCCAGAAAACTGTATATGAATGGGGAGAAATGCTCTTTACTTAACTAATTGTTAAATAGCAATCTTTTCAAAAACTGTGTGTGAATGAGTACCTTTAAAAAGTAAGCTAATAAAATGAAATAAAGAAACAATAGCATTTACTTTGTTGAATATTTTATAGTCTGTACTTCTATTACATACTATAAAATATAACTGTGCTTAAGTATATTCTATAATATTTACTTAAGCAAACAGTGTAATTTGTGATGAAGTTTCAATATACCAGCTTCTATTCTATGTTTACAATAAAACATCTGATAAGCAAACATTTCAAAATCAAATGATGTGCACCTTGTTGATGTAGAGCAGTGTCTGCCAAACTGTGTGCATCGAAAGATTTCGGTCATAAAATTTAGTCCTACGAATCTACATGATAATAAAAATCGCAAAATATCATGACACAAGTCTGACATTAACAGAAGAAGAAAATTTAATGAAATGACCCTATGCAAAAAGTTTCACACCCTGAGCTAGATTGCATCTGAAAATTAAGTTTCTCAGCTCTCATGAAAATGAAATAAAAAACATTTAGAGCCACATCTTGATATAATTCTCAAAATCAGTCGCATTCTTCTCATTAATAAAATTATTATTTATATTACCTACTTATTAATTTTGATAAAACAATATTATTTTACTATTATTATTATTCCTATATTAATATTTTGATTCATATTAATAAAATAAATTTTTTCGGATTTTTATTTGGTATGCCACAAAACAAATTCCTCTGCTTCAGTGTGTCGTGAAGTAAAAAAGTTTGTCAGACACTGATGTAGAGGAATACATAATGTGACAATGACTTTAGAGATTTTACATGAGGATATTCCACATAATAGTTTCAAATTTTAGAAAAGTGTAAGGGAATAAACTAAACTATGTTATGTTGTTAAGGAGAAAGATCTAGGAAATTTTGACAGTAAATTACTTGTAGGAGAGCATCTTGCAAATTATGATGTTATATTATAAAAATGATTGAACATTCTATCAGCGTTGCAGAGTCGGATAGTAAATGATCCGACTCTGACTCCACCTTTTAAAAAAAATCCGACTCCGACTCCACCTGTCAAATAAAATTTGACTCCGACTCCCGACTCCACTTTTCAAAAAATTCCGACTCCTACTCCCAAAAATTTCTGACTCCAATTCCTGCATAGTTAACTTTAATATTTTATTATTGCAAGTGAATCTTCTAGCTACTTCATATTAATATTATAGCACTTTGTCCCATACTTTCTTACAATTTTTAAGAGATATTATCCAAAATTTGGGCTGTGTATAGGTTTTTACAATTTATAATATCAAAAACTGAGATAACAATTAGCAACTTTAATACACTGAAAAGAGAAATGCATGTCCTTAAAATTTTACATGATTTATTTTATTGCTATTGAAATTTGAATAATAATAAAATTTTTCTCCTTGGAAGCATTTAGTTATGCCAAAATTACTTTAAATATAATTTCTAAATAACTATTCCAAGTTCTAACTAGTATAAATGCCTGTTAAAATAAAATTAACACTGGATTAAAAAGTAAAAGCTTCTTTTTAGAGTTTTAAATTTTAATTACATACCAAATAGGCAAATACCAAAATTAAATTTAAGCATTATTTCTAATAAACAAAACAGCCTCAGCAAGTTCAGCTGTCTGTTCTCTGATCAGCTCTGATCAAACGGAGTGAAGAAAATAGTCTCTCTACGCTGACCTGTGTTGGAGGCAGAGCTGTAACAAGAAGCGTAGCATCTTTTACAATTTCAGGATATTTAGAGTTGGCCTCTCTAACATTTAATTTAGATTTTCTTTCAAAACGTTCAACTTCTATTAAAGTTTTGTTAAATTCCACCTTGAAATTTGCTATTTGCGATATATTTGTAGGGTTTACTTTTTTCAGTATCAGATTCGAGTTTTCTTCTTTTTTGGCACTGGAGATGGTCTGCTTGATCCAATAATTTTTCAAAATCAGTTTCATCATCAGTATTTGAATTGGACTTTGGATTTTTATCAAATTTTAAGTCCTAAAGTCTGGGTAGGCTTATACACGGGTTTCGCATTTTTACCAATTTTCAAACTCTGAAGTCGGGGAGTCAGCTTATATTTAAGTATATACGGTAATTTAATAAATTTAAATTTAATTCTAATTTTTCTTTCATATATGTATATATTTACCCTCCAGCAGAGTGAGCGGAGCACTCGTTTGGTCCACTGGAGTTGAGTATCAAACAGAAAACCACATCATCGGCTGAAATGAGCCGACACACTGCACTTAAAAAATTAAAATGAACTCTTATCAAACTAAATTAATATGTTACATTGGCATTAGAGCAGATACCTTAGACTACCTTCAATAACCCTCTTGCATTTCTGTTTTTTATTTCTTATCTTGATGTGTAAGAGTGCTAGCCACTAGGCCTATGAGTTAGGCTATAGGACTATATTTTAATCATTAATCAGAATCCTATGCCTAAGTTTCAGTTTGGCTTAGACCACAACACTTTCCATAAAATAGACTAAATATGGCTCCAAAAGGCAAAAATTTATCACTTAGAGTTGAGACTCATAAATTAACTAAAAACACTATAGGGGCCTTTTCATAAATTTAGATAATTGATATTATTCATAATTTACTATCATTAGCCTTAAATAGTTAGAAATGATATATATATCACTAGCTCTAGGTAAATAGGGTAAATAGGGGTAAGGAATCGGGAGTCGTTTGTTTTTTCCAACTCCGACTCCGGGTAGTTTAAAAATCCGACTCCGGGCAGTTTTAAAATCCGACTCCCAACTCTGACTCTGCAACGCTGCATTCTATGTCTTTTATGAATAAAAAAAGTTTTAATCAGATTAATAATTAATAAAAAAAATTAATTATTAAAAAAATAAAGATTTTATTGTAATGTATTTGGAGATACAGTTATTATAAAATGCAAGACATACGTCTAATTTTAAGACATTTATATTCAATTGTTTGAAGGTTTATTTGAAAATTAAAGAATGTATGTAACAAAGTTCCAATTTTGATATTTTCCTATTTTATATATATTCTTTTTTATGTAAAATTAAGGAAGAAAGTATTAAATAGAAGGAGGGGTCTTCAAATTTGTGACATTATGATCACGAGTCAAACTTAGTGTGATAAAAAATGATAAAGGGAAGGTTAAAAAGTATTCAAAATAACATGATATAATTTATAAATGCTCCTTAATAAATACAGATAGTCCTTGATTTGTGACCAGGGTTGCAGAGTCGGATAGCAAATGATCCAACTCTGACTCCACTTTTTTTAAAAAATCCGACTCCAACTCCCTAAAATTTGTAAGGTCCGATTCCGACTCCTGCATAGTTAAAGTTAATATTGTAAATGTATTTTATTATTGCAAGTGATTCTTCTGACTACTTTATATTAATTTTATAGCACTTTGGCTATAGATACTAGATAGGCCCATACTTTCTTACAATTTTTAAGAGATATTATCCAAAATTTGAGCTGTGTATAGGTTGTTACACTTTACAAATTCAACAACAGAGATAACAATTAGAACTTTAATACAGTGAAAAGAGAAATACATGCCCTAAAATTTTACACAAAATTTGTTTTATTGCTGTTAAAATTTGAATAATAATAAAAATCTTTCTCCTTGGAAGCATTTAGTCATATGCCAAAATGTTTAAATATAATTTCTAAGTAACCATTCCAAGTTCTAACTAGTATAAATGCTTATTAAAATAAAATTAACACTGGATTAAAAAGTAAAAGCTTACAGTTACAAGAATTGGAACAATATAAATTAAAAAAAATTTTTTTGTAAAATCTTCCTTTTAGAGTTTTAAATTTTAATTAGATACATACCAAATAGGCAAATACTAAAATTAATATTTAAGCATTATTTCTAATAAACAAAATAGCCTCAGTAAGTTCATCTGTCATTGCAGTTCTCTGATCAGCTCTGATCAAATGGAGTGAGGAAAATAGTCTCTCTCTGCTGGCATGTGTTGGAGGCAGATCTGTAACAAGAAGTGCAGCATCTTTTACAATTTCAGGATATTTAGAGATGGCCTCTCTAACATTTAATTTGGATTTTCTGTCAAAACGTTCAACTTCTATTAGAGCTTTGTTAAATTCCACCTTGAAATTTGTTATTTGCGATATATTTGTAGGTTTACTTTTTTGAGTATCAGACTCGAGTTTTCTTCTTTTTTGGCACTGGAGATGGTCTGCTTGATCCAATAATTTTTCAAAATCAGTTTCATCATCAGTATTTGCATTGGACATTGATGACGACAATGATGAGACATCTGAGTCCCTAGCCTCGTCATGACTATCAATTGAAAAACATTTTATCTTTAGAGCAATAGAACATAAAGTCTCTTTACCACTGTCTCTTTGCTCTTCAGAGAGCAGAACTCTGTCATAGGGTCAACATAGACAGCTGCTAATAATATATTATTTTTAAGTATTTGTGTCTCTCTCCTTTTCATTGAATTCTCCATCTCCTCGGCCAATAGATCACCTTTCTTACTTAAGAAATGGCTTAACTTTCTCCATTCTTTTAAAAAAGTACCTGGTGTAATATCTTCTTCTTGCAGCTTTTTGGTTAGAAGAAATGGTTCTTTCAGTAAGCTTTCCAGTTCTTCAGCCTGATGCCACTGTTCTTCTGTGAGGGCAATATCAGGGCTTGCCATGTCAATAAGAACTTCTTTCAACTCTAGAAGATGTTTGAGCATGTTATATGTGCTTCCCCAATGTTTTTCTTGATGAGTAATTGCACCTTTTTTAGCACGTCGCTTTATTATACTATCTAATTTTGGAGTTCTTGCAGCTGTGGCCACTTTCCTAAGTTGGGAAACTAATTTTGAGCTGTGGGGTTCTGCTAGTCCATCTCGAACTGCCAACTGATGTGAATGAACACAACAGCGCACATGTTCATCTTGGTTCAATTCTAATTCAGTAAATGTAAGATGATTATAGATCGCTGATTCATCCTCTTTAAGTTTAGTGACCATTGTGATCATATTTGATGCATTATCAATCACAATGCACAGAATATTTTGTTTCCTAATGCCAAAATCATTTAAAACATCTTCAACTAGTTTTTGTAAATACGAGGGGGATTCAAATGAAAACCTTAAAAGTGCAATAATTTTTTTATTGTAACAACAACATATACGTCATGGAAAAAAAGAAGGCCGTTTCAAAGAAGAAAAGCATAAAGGTAAACTTGCCTTAAAACAAATTATTTAAAATTAAATTTCATAATTATTTTGAATTTATATCAAATTATTTAAAAAAATTTTTTTGAATAATTTGATATAAATTCAAAATAACACGATATACAGTTTATTTTCAATTTTGATTTGAAATTGAGTTAATTGGCAACAGTTGAGTGTTTTATATTCTAAATGTTTAGTTTTAGATAAAATTTTTTATTCTTCAATAGAGGAATGTGAAAAAGAACAGTTGAGTGTTTTGTATTCTAAATGTTTAGTTTTAGATAAAATTTTTTATTCTTCAATAGAGGAATGTGAAATAGAAAAAACTTTTTATTCATAAATTTTTTGGATATATGTTAAGGAACGATTGTTTTCTAGTGGGTTATAGTGGGTTAGATTACAAATTTTGCAAAGAGAGAAGAAGATACACAAACTTTAAATGCAGAAAAAAATTTAGAACTAGTGAAGTTGATATTATTAAAAAAAAAAAACGTTCTCATTTTTAATGAACAGTAATAATGAAGATATAATTATTAAATGAATGTTATATAAGCTGTATAATTTTTCTTTCCTTTTGTTTGATGTATATTATTTTTTTAAATCTTACATATATATTTTTTCTTTATGTTTTGTGTGGTTAATATTTTTAATAAAAATTAAGTTTATATGGAATTAAAGAAATTTTGTTTTTAATTGATTTTGGAACGTAACTCCCTTTTTTGTATTGGCTCCAGGTCTCATATAACACAATTTCATACAACACAGTGTTTTTCAGGAACCTATATACCATATTATAGGAGGGATACCTGTATATGCAGTCATACATAATCATATATTTTTAACAAAAAAATTATAAAAATCACTAAGATTATCTTTGTTAGGAACAAATATAGCAGATTGTGTAACTTGCATGATGATATATCAAGAATATGGCATGACTCAACTGGTGAATATTGCCATCTTTGAAAAATTTTTCAACTTTTGATTGTCCCATATATTAACTGACACCCTTCAAAATTTTTTGAAAATTTCTCAGCTTATACATGAGTATACATGGTATATGTTAATTGGAAGTGTAATAAAAAACAATTGAAAATAATAAAAACAAATCTAACTATATAAAGATGAAAATTCTTTTAATTGCAATAAAATAAAATATATATAGGCAGTAAAGTAAAAAGAGGTGGAAGTGCTATGAAATAGAAATGGGAGTGCAATAATGATTGAAATGAAATCTTTATCATATATATATATATATAATACGTTAGATAATAAGAAAATAATGATAAATAATAAAGTGCATATAAAATAATCTTTATCATATATATATATATGATAAAGATTTCATTTCAACTTTCAAAATTAAAAACAGCACATTTAGCAGTGGGTTGTTAAAACATAAACTTTAATTAGATCAAAAACGTTTTCATTATTCTAGATACTATCATCAGTTGTTTTTTCAACTGATGATAGTATCTAGAATACTGAAAACGTTTTTGATCTAATTAAAGTTTATGTTTGTGAGAAAGTTAACTCTGACCTGTCCTATTTTATTTTATTATGCACTTTATTATTTATCGTTATTTTCTTAATATCTAACGTATTATACTTTAGTTTACGAGTTAACTTACTTCCACCTTACGTATTAATTTTTTAGTTTTTTTAAAATTGACTTACTTCCACCTTCTCCGTCGTAGTTAGCAATCACGTGTTACGGAATCGGGAACAGTCTTCCGGAAGAGCTATCCCGGGTAATGACGTCATCATCTAATCTAAATACTTTTACCACTGATCCGATATGAGAAAGTAAGAATGATCTCGTATTGATGTTTTGTTCGTGCATAATTAAATTATAAAGAGGATGATATGAATTGATAACTCTGTAAGCTAATAAGTTTAAACATGTTACATATATTTAGGTAAATGAAGCAACACGGGACTGTACGTCACTCGGATATAAAAGGCAATACAATCAACGATTCAACAAGGTGTTGTATTGACGTAAAGTTGGTTAAAGTGACATTGGAATTCTTGTAAAGACAATCAACTATTCAACAAGGTGTTGTATTGACGTAAAGTTGGTTAAAGTGACATTGGAATTCTTGTAAAGATCTACAATTTGCTTGAAGTTTGATCGGTGGTGGAGGTAGTAGAGTTAAGTAGTAATTAAAAAAAAAAAAGTTTCTTTTTTTTTTAAATACTTTTTTAAAAAAAGTAAAAAAAGAAAGTTTAGAGTTTCTTTTTTTTGTGAATAATTGATTGTTGATATTTGAGTTGGATTAAACAAGCTTTGTTGATTAATTTATTGTTGTTTTATTATAGTTTCAATAAAGCATTTATTAACACTTTTGTAAGTGTTTTGAGTCTAATAAATTTATATTTTTTTATTATCTAAATTGTTTGAGAATTTATTCCAATTATTAGTATAAGTTTCTAACATCGTTTTGTTTGTTCTAGTTCTAACACTTAGTCGGTACTTTTAGTTGTAAGTTCTGATTTCCGGTTTTGTTTCGTTAGTTAGACGTTACATTGTGTTAGATTGTTTTGCAGTTAATTATTTTTAAGTTAGAATTAGTTTAAGACCTGAGCTCAGGCCGAACTCTGGAATTTGCAGTGTCATTAGACTGTTAGGTGTAGATTATAATTAATAGTATCGATATTTGTTAAAATTCGCAACTTTGCATGTTTTAACAACCCACTGCTAAATGTACTGTTTTTAATTTTGAAAGTTGTCATTTGAAGATAAGCAGTTTTTACAAATTTTGGATTTTATTGATTTCATTTCAATCATCATTTTATATATATGTTAAGCTCAATGACTGAAAACGCTCTTTGAGCAAAAAAAATGACCACATTGCGTTCTGACTTTTCTGATTTAACCACTATGCGAAATTCGTGTCGTGCCACTTTCAAAAGAGCTCGCAATGCGTTTGACCATACTCAAAAAAGGCACAAAGCAAAATTTGTGTTGTGGTTCTTTCAATAATCAACCAAAATGCATTTTGGAAATGTGAACATGTCACAACGTTGTGCACACTTGTCGATACAGCCATTTCACGATTAAATATAATTAACAAAAAGAAAAATTTTGTTAATTATTGTTGTTTAATAATAATATAAAATATTAATAAAATTATTGTTAATAATTATTGTAATAACAATTTGTCTTCTTGACTGAGAATGTTTATTTTATAGTTTATTTTTGCTGATCAATTTTCATTTAATATTTAATATTAATATTATTAATCCTATATTATTCTTATTTAATTTCAAATATTTTTAAATTGGTTGGCTGATTTAAAAAACAACAGGGTTCAGTTCCTTTTATGTGGTGCCAGGTATAAATTCTTGTTTGTGGTTTCATTTAGTGATTGATAGTGGATGTTTTGTTGAATTACATGCTAATCATGTCAACTAAAAAGCAGATTTTTTTATGGTAAATTGAGTGAGTTGAAGAATACAAGTAGTGATCGTAGTGTTTTTATTGATAACAAGCGTTATAAAATGCTACTTCAAGAAGTAGCATTTTATAACGCTTGTTATCAATAAAAACTCTTGTAACGTTTGTTATCAATAAAACAATCTTGAAGCTCAGTTATTTCGAAAAAATAAGCAATCATTATCATCAAAGCAGTATCATCGTATCAAACGCCATGACATCTTAAAAATTGGTGATACAAACTTATTGAAAGTTGTTCTGAAATATTGGACAATTCTAAAATCCACCATTTCTGTACAGTGGATGAATTATTTGACGTATTGGAGACAACACATCTCAACATAAGACATAAAAGAACAAGAGGTACATACTAGGGTTTATACAAAATCTGACTTTTGAAAAACAGGTTTTCAAAATCCAGAATTTCAAAAAAACCGGTTAAACTGGTTTTCGAATTTAAAAAAAAACAAAATATAATTAAAATAATAAAAAATATTTATATTTATTTTATGACATATTTCTTAATAATAATTTTTAATAGTAGAATAGAATCATAATTATGAGACAGATGAAAATGTATTTTAATATCTCAATGACTGTCCCTTTGAAGTTGCTTGGCCATACCACTGATACCATTTCTAATCATAAAATAATTTTAAAACTTTAAGAATAGATATTTTTCTGATCAAAAATTAATACATTTTATATAATAATACAGTAAAAACTGTTTTATTAAAATAAATAAAAAAATAATATATTTAAATTACTTTGTATGCTTGTACAATTGCAAGTAAGTAAATAAATAAATAAATAAAATAAACTTTCTAAAAATTTTGAAATTAAAAAATTGGGAATTATTAGTATTTATTTTTCATCTTTCATATATCTTCAATTTTTATAGTTTATAATATAAATACTACATTGCTCTATGTAACAATACAGCATTTAATGTAATTCAGATTTTATTTTTTTCTCAATTTTTCCTCTACTTGCTGTTATAAGGTTAATTTTAATAATTATTTTGTATAAGTAATTATTTTATAATAAATTTGTTATGATTTTGATCAGAGTAATTGATGTAGACTCTATGTAAGAGCCAAAAACATTTTTGATTTAGGAAATAAATAATTTTTCTGTTTTAGAGCTAATTTGTTTTAGTAACTATAGAATAGATTTATATACAAAAATTTCTATAGATAGAACTTTATTTGATTATCTCAGTTAATTTCCAAATCATATCTCTACAAATGATTCAGTTGGTATTTCTATATTGATCTCTACATTATTTTTTGAAATTTTATTGTTTTATGAAATCCAAATTTGGAAACTGCTGATTTGGATTATTTAATTATAATATATACAGGTAACCCTTATATAATATAGTAGTTAGGTTTCTATAAAATCTCTTGTAGTGTGAAACTGTGATATATAGAATTTAGGTTTATTGCAAATTTTAAATTCTATAAATACTATATTATGTGAGGATTGTAGCAATTTCCTAATTGTTTTAGAGCTAAACTGTGATGTAGAAATATAATGTTATATGGGAATTGACAGTATACATAATCTAAAAGTTCCTTATTCTTCATCATTTTTAGTAATAGATAAAATATATAGTTTATTTTCTTTTATCTCTTTTTAATACAATTTTAATTTAATTAATCTTTGTATGAAATTTTATAAAAAAAATTTTTTTTTTTAGGTTTATGGAGAAACATCTTATGAGTTTATAGCACAGATGATAAATGAATTTGAAATTGATGATGATGATGTATTCATAGATCTTGGAAGTGGTAAATATTTCAAAAATTTATTTTTCAACATTATGAAAAAATATTATTGCAAATAAAATCTGAAGAATAAGCTATGATGCTACTAGCATTGTATATGCATTAAATTTGAATATACAAATATTCCCAAATTTTTGTACATTCTGATTTAAATGAATTTGATTTTATTTATAAAGTGTTTCTCTTGAATTTTTTTAAGATATAAAATATATACTATATGCATAAATTGAATGTGCAGATTTCTCTTGCAAGGAATAGCATGAAATAATGTATTATATATAACTATATATAATTAAGCTAAAACTTTAATCATATGATCCTTCTAGTGATTGCTTCTAGTAAAAATGCAGATTTTTTCTTCTTCTATAACAACACAAAAGTTCCAATGCTTTTTTATAAATCTTGATATTTCAGTACTTTATTTGTAACTTTTCTATTATATTTATAATTCAGTATTCTGAATTTAATATGTAAATATTTTACAGATGGTCTTATTTGTAGGGAATTTTTTTGTAAAATTAGTTAATGGTATGTTATATTTTTATAAAATTAATGAATAAATAAAAATATGATAAATATTATTACTTTTCTTAATTCATTGGGCATCACATTCAGTTTATTTTTCTATCCTCATTCCTTGAATTCTTAGATGAAATTTTAATAAATATGTAAATTATAATAGACTGTTTATGAAACTCTTTCAAAAATTTTGTAATTTTATTCAGCTACATTGCTCTTTAACCTGTTCAGGTTTCTTTCTGAAACATGGAACTAAAATTTGACAATTTGATTTGAAACCCAAACTTTATATTTTAGAAAATTAAATATTTACAGAAGAAATTTTCTGTTATTGCTATTGTTACATGAATTTCATTTCTATTAGGAAAAAAAAGAAGAAACAATATTCTAATTCTTTTGTATTATGTTTTGAAGTGTTATAAATTTTGAGAAGGGAATATATTAGCAGTACTATCATGTTCTCATAATTTAAATTTTAAAATGTTAGCATTTTAAAATGTATGTTGTTTATTGCAGCTTGTATATTATAAGAGAAACTACTGCTATTAGGTATTTCATATTACAAAACCAGAATATGCTTAACATCCTGGAGGATCCAGGTCCCACATCTCCAGTTTTTCAGGTGGGTCCAGGCCTAGCCTGTTGAACCCCATCCTTCAACCATTTGCTTGACCCCATCATGGAGGTTGGCCAGCCTGTGATGTGCTCTATAAGTGGCTGCGCTATATATAGTATATCCCTTATTCAGTATGTTGGCTTAACCAAACTAATCTAACCTAAAATTTGAATGTATATTTATTAGTTTGATTTTAAAAATACAGTATATCTGATATATATTTTTTCATTATTTCAAGAGTGTTGTTTTTCTTCTTTCTGCATTGTATATATAATAAATAATTTAAAAAAAAAAAAACTTTTTTAAAATAATTTCTTGATTTCTTATAATTAAATATATCATATATACTCAAATATAAGCTGACCCCCTGACTTCAGAGTTTGAAAATTGGTAAAAATGTGAAACCCATATACAGGGTCGTGCAGGTAAATCCGGACAAATTTAATGCACGAATTTTCGCTATTTCTGTTTTGGCGGGAATTTGGCTATACTTGCACGTGACATGGTAGTGACCTTGGTAGAGAGTAGGCATTCACAAAATGGCTGCCAAGTCATCAGCACGTGCAGAGCACAATCGGAAAGTGGCTATACTTGATTCTCTTCGCGCCGGAAAGTCGCCGCAAGAAATAATCGAGTATTTCGGTTACAAAAAGACGCAGGTTTATGACCCAGCGAAGAAGTTCAAAAAAAAACAATTTTTGAATCCGGTTTTTTAAAATCGACAAACCCTAATACGTACATTTTTTGAATTTGACTAAATTTGATACAATATTACGAATTCCAAGATGTTTTTACATAATTTTGACCTCGTGAAATATACCAAAATATTTTTCATACAAGTCCACCTAATAAGTAAATCAATTTTCCTATATTATTCTTATTTATGTTTCAGTTATGGAAGCCAAACTAAAAAAAAAAGTATTGTAATGTTACTCGGCAAATGATAAACTTTTGTCTCTCTCTGTGTGAATAGTGTCAACTGAAGAAAAAGATACCAAAGTGTGGATTGGTTGTATGGCCTATTGTATGTAATCATATGAACTCTCGAAGTCATCGAAGTCGATCATCTCGAAGTCGGATTTGATTGACATGCAGTCATAACCAGATAAAGAATACCAATTCATTATGAATTATCAAGATTACTTGACGAAATTCACAATTCTTTGGCCTCTTAAGATGAAAACTGCCGAGGAAGTAGCATATCAACTCATGGACATATTTTGTTTATTTGGTCCCCCATGTGTAAAACTAAAAAAAAAAGTATTGTAATGTTACTCGGCAAATGATAAACTTTTGTCTCTCTCTGTGTGAATAGTGTCAACTGAAGAAAAAGATACCAAAGTGTGGATTGGTTGTATGGCCTATTGTATGTAATCATATGAACTCTCGAAGTCAAGTGGATTTGATTGACATGCAGTCATAACCAGATAAAGAATACCAATTCATTATGAATTATCAAGATTACTTGACGAAATTCACAATTCTTTGGCCTCTTAAGATGAAAACTGCCGAGGAAGTAGCATATCAACTCATGGACATATTTTGTTTATTTGGTCCCCCATGTATACTTTAAAGCGACAATGGTCACGAATTCGCAAATAAAATAATTAAAAGTTTAGCTAATATGTGGCCTGAAATGACATGCTAGTGGCGTGGATGGCTGACAATAATACGGATAAATGATCTGAAGGACTCTGACTTATTCAAAATAAGAATCGAGCTCTCCATTCAGTAATTAAGACAAGTCGTTATGAGGCTATGTTTGGATCAGCGCAAAAGATTGGACTTGCTGACTCCTCTCTTTTCAGTAATTTATACTTGTCTATAGAAACAGAAGAAGAATTGGAACTATTCCTTTCTTCGATAAAAGGCAATGATAAAGACGAGTGGTGAAGAAAAAGGCAACAAACAACCTAGTGAAGACAAAAATAGACCTCAATCTGGAAATATTTTACAAGAAACAGAAAATATTGATGACAATAAACTTTATTGTGTGATTTGTGAAAAAGAAACTTCCGGGCCCACAAGTGTTCAGGGTGTCATCAATATGTTCACATTATTTACGGAAAAAGTGATGAAATTAATGAGGGCTTTGACAGAATGCCATTTGCAAGCTCTGTAAAAGGAAAAATAGTATCAGCATAGAGAGAGAATGTGCTAAATTTGGTCAGGAACAAGCAGAAAAAATGCTTTCATTTTCTCAGTCAAAATTTCCTGAGATTGAAGTTGGAACTAATGTTGTGGTCAGAGTGCCTGATGTGGACAGAGGACGCGCAGCTCCTAGAAATGTTTTAGCTGTTGTTGCATCAAATATTTCGAAAGGACTTTATCAATATTAGGTATGAAAAAAGGGCTCCTTAAGTGACTTTATGCTCGAAATGAATTTATAATGACTTTCGAATGACTTTATAATTGCTGAGAGCAACTTTACTGAACTGCGAGATGTACCGTCCACCCCAATAACTCTTCGTTCGGCTTTTCTGTTTTCAACTGGGAGCAGACAAGGTTTTATTTATTGCCAGTGTAAAAGATACTGCATTGACAAAAAATGCAAATGTCTAAAAATATAAAGTGCAATTCAAAATATCACAATAATAGTTCTTGCAAAAATAAATAAGAATTAATTGTGAACAATATTTATTATCAGCATGAAGAATATTTTATCATCAGCATTTTCTTTTATAATTCTCAGTCAAGAAGACAAATTGTTATTACAATAATTATTAACAATAATTTTGTTAATATTTTATATTATTATTAAAGAACAATAATTAACAAAATTTTCCTTTTTGTTAATTATATTTAATCACGAAATGGCTATATCGACAAGTATTCACAACGGGTTGTGGCATGTTCACATTTCCAAAACACGATTTAGTCGATTATTGAAAGAACCACAACACAAATTTCGCTTTGTGGCCTTTTTGAGTATGGTAAAATGCATTGTGAGCTCTTTTGAAAGGGGCATGACTCGAATGAGCCTAACATATAATATATATATATATATATACATAGAGTATTAATCTTTTGTAGCTTCTAAGAAATGCATGAAAGACATGATAATTTGAATTCTTAATAATTTTGATATCTTGTTAACATAATAATAATTTTCCTTCTGCTAATTCTGCATTAATCCTATCTTCAAAATTTATCCCAATAGTTCCAATATATAGGTAATCCTTGACTTATGATGGAGTTGTTTTGATAACCTTATTGTAAGTCAAAAGTATTGTAAATCAAAACAAATTATTACCACTATGGATCATTTGATAGTAATAAACAATGGAATACTGAATCTTTTAAGATGGTGAAATCTTCTAGATTTGATCATAGGTCTTTAAGGTCATAAAGTCATCCAGAATTGAAGCTGAGCTTCAAGGTTTAAAATCATCCAGAATTAAACCTGGATCCCAAGGTAGTAAGTGATTCCTTTACTGCATTTTTAATAAAACAAGTATTTCTAACCAATATGCTATGAAAATAGCCAAGTTTGGAATATCATAAGTTAAATGAGTATGAGTCAAGGACTACCATGTATATTTTTTCTTTCTAAATCTATGCTAAATAATGGTATTCAGAAAATTGTACTCTGTTTTCTTGTATCATGTTTATTTTTGTTATTTTTATTTAAAATTAGTGCACCATTGTTTAAATATCATTTTAAATTAACACAAAGTCTCAAATTTACAATTAATTAATTAATGCATTCTTTAATGTTTCTTAAATTAAGAAATAACTATTTTATAATGCAAAAACATTTGAATATTTAAAATTTTGTTTAAAGTGATACACACACACACTAATTTTTAGTTTTAAATATTTTAAGTTGGAATTTAATTTATATTATTCTAGAATATTGTTTATTTTAAATATTATGTATTCTGAATATTTTTGTGATTTTGTTTTTTTGAGATTCTTGAAATCTTTAAGAAGTTGGAAATATTTTACTTTATTAAAAATAACTTCTTGCATTAGTGTTTCTATATTATTTTGAGTTTTTACAATTCTATATAATTTATATTCTTTATATTGAATAGTAAAGTTGAATATATGTACTATATCTACAATTTATAATTTCAGTATAATAATATAAATGACAGCTTATCTTCTTTTAATTAAAACTATAGTTTAATTATATGCTAGGAATAAATTTGACTGTTTTAAATTATTTGATTAGTATCTCCTAGCAGGGCTGGGGTGTCGGCAGGAAAATGTGCCGACACCGACACCTCTGACAGTAAATGTGAACAAATGATTTTTTTAGAACACATTTTTATTATATATTTATTACTGAAAAAATTATTTATTCACCAAAAAAGAAAATAATTATTTAATACATTTTTTAAATTTAAAATTAATAAATTATGAGCAATGAGAAAGTTATTGCCAACACTGACACCTCCTAAAATTGCCGACACCTGCTGACACCCCAGTCCTGTCTCCTAGTTAGGTTGATTTATGCTAAATTATTGAACAATATATGCTTTTGGATCATTAGGGATTCATCATCAGTTATAAAGGATATTAAATAAAGAATAAATGAATATAAGATTTTTGTGTTTGTAAAATTATTACAATAAAATTTTATAACAAATTTTATGATATAAAAAATATTGTAAAAAATACATAAATTTAATAAGTTACATAACAGAAAAAATGTTGTTAATTATCTAATAAGAATTTCCATGACTTTAGAAGATTTTCATTGTCAGTAATACAATGAAATATGTACAATAAGCAAGCTTTTTTTGTGCTTGTAAATATGCCAGATTTCTTTGAAATTACCACTGCTATTATAATTAATAATAATAATCTTTCCATAAGATAAAAACATTTTGGTCTAAGCTATTTGGAAATTTATGATGATGATGACTTCACTCATTCCTATCAAAAGATTTGTATAAATTTTAAAATTTTAATATTTCTGATAAAATTAATGTTTATATTAGAAAAAATATTTTAAAATTATATTAAATATTCTATATTTATTATTAAGAAAATTTTAATTTTATCCATAGGTCTGTATAATCAAATTATTTCATCACCACATGCTTGTGAAGAGTCTAGTTGTTATCCTGCTACTGGTAATCTTTTGATTGGAAGAGAAGATAAACTTCAAGCAACCTCAACATGTGGTTTACATGATGCGAAAAGATATTGTATAGTGAGTCATTTACAAGAAAAAAAAAAATGCTTTTTTTGTGATTCACGACCACATCAGAAGAATAATCCAGTATTATATCATGGTATAGAAAATATTGTATCTAGGTATGTAAAATTTAAATTATCTCTAACAAATATAATAGAATTTGGAGTATGGAAATATTCTAATTCATTCATTCGTTTATTAAATAAATTTATATTTATAATAATTATCTATCAGACTGTTTTTATAAATCAGCTTATTCAAATTAAATTGAAATCAAACTATAGCTCCTCCTGTGTACTTCTATTTCTCAATGCATTTTTGCCATTCAATATAACTACAGTCATTTTTCATTGTTTTGTTGTTGATAAAAAAATTTTTATAACAATTGTCTGCAACATTTAGTTAACATGGAAGATGTTTTTTACTTGTTTACAAGTCACATCTGATCATGTTTGGGATTTGTAAATAAGTCATTTCTATGATGCTAATATTTTTTATAAAAATATTATTATATAAAAGTGAGAAGTTAGTGATTTAAATATAAATAACATTTTAATCACTAAGTTCTCACTTTACATTTGTCACTCTATTTTTATTAAAACTGATTTTAATAGTTTACTGCATGCAAGCCAACTATTAAAAATAGTTGACTGGCATGCAGTGATAATGATCACAACATATCATTGCATGCAAACCTTGACTATTGATGTTTTTCATGACTGATGATATGCAAATGTTCTTATTTAATATCTCTACATGTATGAATTAATATTATGCAAGGTATCTGTTCAGTCATAAAGCAGTTGTCAGTAAGCAGTTATGAAATTATCTCATCTGTGAATGTGCTTATCTTGTGATGTTAAACATCATTGTCACCATCAATATGTTTTTTTTTCTGTTAGAATTTATTCTATAAGTTTTATTTAGTATTAATGAAGATGTTATTGTAACTTCTAAATTATGTGCTTTTTTTGTTTTTAATTTACTTTTACTAACCTTTTTTTACTATTTGTACAAAAAACTATTTCTTCACCTTTGTATAAAAGAAAATCATTTTAGATTATTTTACTTAACTCAGAAACTGCTTAAACTCTTATTCTATAATAAAAACTTAAAAAACAGCACTTTTCGCAGTTGATAAAAAATAATTTCTTTTTCCTCAACTGCGAAAAGTGCTGTTTTTTAAGTTTTTATTATATATTTAATTTTAGACTGATGAAAATTAAAATTATTTTAGATTTTTGTTTAATTATTTTATTCATTATCAACAATTTTGGTGAAGTGAGAGAATTTTACAAATATCCAAAATTATTTATGAAATTTGTGAGCTGTAATGTATTTTTAAATGATGCTTTGGAATGGTGAGAATCCCTAGATAAGTAATGCATTTTTGATTATAACCAGTACTGTCATTCAGTTAGTTTGCATTGAACCAGTAAAATTTGTACTGGTTTGCTGAATTGTTTGTTGTGGAAACAAAATGAAAGATTACAGTTAAATTCTTATGAGCTTGTTAAATGTTTTGTAGTGTAAGTGAAATAAAAATAATAATAAATTATTATAGGGGTCATTATTATAGATTCATTGAAAGTCATACATAATTATTTGAAAGTAGTTACTTCCAACAGAAACTGTGACTCTTTTTTTCTCTCAATTTTGTGCAAGTATGTTAAACAATAAAAATGTGTATTAAAATAGCATTATAATGGGATTGTGCCTATTTTGAATATTACTCTATGATTAGTTGTAGGTAATTTTCTTATTAAGTAAAAATAAACCGAACCAGTTGTTATTTTGAATGACAGTACTGATTATAACTGCATGATATTTTGTGGCATATTGCCCACTCTTATCTTAGGATATTTATATTTTATAAATTAAATATGGCTTATATTCCTTTGCAGAAAAATTTTGAATCAGTTTTAATAATTATAAATTTGAACTATGACAACATTTAATAGTTAATCTAGTCATATATTCTTTATAAATTAAATTCAGTTTTATGTAAAAATCTTGTCTTATCCTAATATCAAAATGAGAACCACTGAGATGATACATTATTATATGACATCGTTTCAGTTTTTAAAATTCATTATAAAATCAGTTTGATCATTGAGTTAATGACAAATTATTTCTTCAAATTGAAGGATACCTATATTATATGCTTTCCAAATTGAATATTTATTTTTAATAAATGATTATTTTATATAAATGATTTATATTTAGTTTTAATGTACAAAAAATAAGTGATTTAATTCTTTCATTTAATTAATTTACTTCCTAAAAACTCATTTAAAGTTTTCTGTGTATAATAAATACAGGTAGGCCTCGATTAGTGTGAGTTCGAATAATGCGATATTTGATTAGTGCAACTTATAAAAATGATACCATTTTTCACTTAGTGTGAGCAAATATTCGATTAATGCGAGTTGTAAGCATAGACGAGTCTTACTAACAAAGGTCCGTCCCCTTTTATGATGTCAATTAACAAATTAATGTTAATTTTTGGTTAGTAGAACTGGACAAGGAGCAGTCCAAAAACAGTCACTTGGCTTTGAAGGGGTGAAACACTAGAAAGATAGGCTTTTTTGCCGTTAGCTATTTAACATTACTATTATTCAGCTTTGTTATCGTATATATATAATACAGTACAGAATTTGGCAGTTGGTTTGATGATGGTATGAGACGCAATTCCTAGTAAGTTATTAATTTAGATGATGAACAACGATATAAAATATGAAAATTAATATTTCTTAAACAGTTAGTATCATGGTTATTCATCGTGAGATTGGCTAGTGTCTGGAATTTCACAAAGCAAGAACCAATTACCATATTTTACATATAGTTAATACTTCGAATAGTGTGAATTCGAATAGTGCGAGAAATTCGTGGAACCCATTATTCGACTAATTGAGGTCTACCTGTATACAATGTGGAGGTTATCACACAGTGTACATCAATGAAGGATGGCACATAGTGATTATTCTCTTCTCTTGTTTGTAAATGTGAAAGATATTTATTTATCTTTCCATAAATATATTTATCATTAATACTTTATTAATATAATAATAAAAATATATTTTTTTAATTTATCATTCAAAGGGAAAAAATAAGGTAAGTTTTTTAAATAATATAAAAATCTTCAAATTTCTTGAAGATTATTAGAAAAAGCACTTTATTTAACTTTAATAGTATAGTACACTGTTTCCCCAGTTTATGAGCATTATATTTACAAAATCTCAATTATATAAACAAGTGGTTTATGACTATTTATTCTGCATTTATTAGAAATTCTAATGAGCAAAAATTTTTAAATCAAATAAAGTATGTCTTGATGATGTGAAAGAATACACAAAGTATGTCAATTATATCAGACATGAAAATTGAAATCTATTAAATATATAAATGTGTTTAATAGATTTCAATTTTCATATACTCATATCTTGGTATGATATGCATTTGCTAGAACCAAATATCAACTGAATGTTCAATGATCAAATTTTAATGATGAATGTTATAAATTAATATTTTTTTCATTGAATTTTTGTTTTTTTTTTCATTTTGTGCATAATAAAAGATTCAATAGCATATTATGCATGAATTTTTGTTGATGTTCGTAATGAATTATTACAATTATTATGGCCATTCATTTCTGCTATCTCTGCTGTTTCAAAACAAATAATTCTAGCATTTATGGCAGAAAAATACTTTTCATTTAGTAATATAAGGTACAGTTATTAATTTTTGGAACTTTTTAATTAAAATATTTAACACACTACTAAAAATAATATAATTTCAGCTCACTTGGGCAGGGAAAGAACAATCCGTAATCGTCAAAAAACAAACTGATTCACTATAGTGCACGTTCGGCTCAACCGAGCCCTCCTCAGTAGTTCGACTTAACCGCTCCACTGACCGTTAGAGATTTAAATTGCTTCCCTAAAAACAATAAAGCCGCACCGCCCCTAGCGGGCAAATTCAACAGTTTTTCTTTTTCTCAACCATTATGTAACAATTTTTAACAGGTCTTGCTCGACATCAATCAATCAATATCTTAACTAGTCACAACAAACAGATCACCAAATCTATTTAAAAACTCTCACAGTTTCTCGCATCAAACACAAAAAAAACACATTATCTGCGCACCAAGTCATAGCAAAAAATTAGCCCACGATTCGTCGTACATTCATTACAAATAGCCATAGCAAAAGACACAATAATACAAAAAGTTTTTTCGACCTAGTTTCACCACAAATTTTAACGCCAAGCACAATTTCCGATGTAGAAATTAGACACTGTTTCCAATATAAAGCAATACTCCCATGCAAGGCTTAACTTAAATGGCTCATTGTAGTTAATAACTTTCTCTCCGGTGGCTTTCTTAGCATGTATTGCTATCACTTCTGCTATCATCAGCTTTTGTGGGTCTCCTACAACCCTAACCACTCTTGCTTCATCCCACCTGTGCATAGCGTCATACGCTATCAGCCTCTGCGCTAGAGCCATATTACCATTTCCTCTCTCTCTGTCCGCCCTATGCTCATGAATCCTCTTACTAATCGATCTCGCTGTTGAGCCAATATAAACCTCACTGTATCCAGTATGTTATCTTTCTCTCTGTCCTGTTATCTATCTTAATCTCATATATACCAGGCATCCACAACGGGTTTCTTCTATTGGATTTTTAAGCACCAGGTTATAAAAAGGAGGGACGGGGCTAAGCCGGAATGTCTTAAGGTTTTAGGTGATATTACTATACCACAATTTATAAAGGATGTGTACTCTTTTAGGCCGAATAAAATCTCTGCAGAACCGTGGGATTGGAAGCAGCTGGCAACCCAGTTAGAGCCAATCCTGAAAGACTGTGAACCTTTAGAAGTGGAAAGAATTAGATGGACGATGGCTAATAATGCAACGAGAGATAAAAAGATAATGAGAAGGAAACTGAGTTTTATAGAAAGGTTAAAAGAGCGACAAGCTGGATGCGGAGCAATGATATAACGTGCGCTAGAGACGATAAGTCGAAGGCAGTAGTGCTGATGAAAAAGCAACTTTACTATGAGTTTATAGGTGAATATATTGAGACTTTGAAGATGATTGAGCTAGAATATGACCCGACAGACAGGATAGCCCAGAAGTTGGATAAGATTCTAAGATCTAAGAGTTGCCCCAGTTTCCTGAAAAATTTGAAAGTGCTATCACTTAAACCGCTGAGAATGTTCGCTTTCATTAAGACTCACAAATCTCCTATCGCAATTAGACCAGTAATGGAGAGGAGGGATGCACCGACCTACAGAGTGGAGAAAGCCCTGGCAAAATGGTGTAGGGAAAAAATGGCAGTGTGTGAATGGTCCCTGACATCACCTAGACATTTTATTGATGATTTATTTGAGAAGGGCCCGCTCCCGCAAGAAACTGTGGAGGTCTATGATTACGAAGCTCTCTACCCGTCTATCAAACTTGAGCCGGCATGTTTGATGTTATACAGGTTGCTGCTTGAGAGCTTACCGCAGGAAGAAACGGATCCAGTTTGGATAAGAAGCCTTTGCCACTTGTTAGTACATGAAGCTTATTTCCAGTTTAGAGGGTCTTTCTATAAGCAGGCTGTTGGGGTCCCAATAGGTAACCTGCTTGCGGGAATACTAGCAGAACTAGTGGTCTGAAGAAAGGAGTCGGAAGTGTTCCACAAGCTCATCCCAACGTTAAACTCTACAGAAGATATATAGATGACACAATAATAATTAGAGAGAGGAATGAAAAGGACTTGGAAATCGAGAGCCTATTTGAAGACCAAAGCTTAGGCCTGAAACTAAAAAAAGTGAAAGAGGATGAAGCTGAAATTAGTTATTTAGACCTTAAAATTAAAATTGTTAGAGGGGAATACCAGACGATGGTATACAGAAAAGGCACGTATGTTTCCCTTTTTATTCATAAAAGTTTGAGAGCCTTGGCATGTAAAGATGGCCTCTTTTAGGGCCCTGATTAATAGGATATTTACACACTGTAGCACATGGGAGAGTACAAAAACCGAGCTCGACTGGATTACTAAACAGGCTTTAGCGCACTGTTACAGCCGAAAGCATATAATAAGATTATGGGAAGAAATTAGTAGTAAGAGAAGAAGAAATGATAGAGAGCAACAGAATAAGGAGGGTGATGAAGAAGGGTTTCAGAAGCCATATAAGGTGGAGACTAGTCCACTGTTTGGGAGGTATAAAAAGACGATAGAGGAGGCTACAGGAAGAAAGTTAGTTTTTTCAAGGAGAAATACCGTTTTTTAACATTACCAGAATTGACAAAGATAGAAGAAACCTGTTGTGGATACCTGGTATATATGAGATTAAGATAGATAACAGGGATACTAGATACAGTGAGGTTTATATTGGCTCGACAGCAAGATCGATTAGTAAGAGGATTCATGAGCATGGGCGGACAGAGAGAGAGGAAATGGTAATATGGCCCTAGCGTAGAGGCTGATAGCATATGACGCTGCGCCCAGGTGGGATGATGAAGCAAGAGTGGTTAGGGTTGTAGGAGACCCACAAAAGCTGATGATAGTGGAAGTGATAGCAATACACGCTAAGAAAGCCACCGGAGAGAAAGTTATTAACTACAATGAGCCATTTAAGTTAAGCCTGGCATGGGAGTATTGCTTTATATTGGAAACAGTGTCTAATTTCTACATCGGAAATTGTGCTTGGCGTTAAAATTTGTGGTGAAACTAGGTCGAAAAAACTTTTTGTATTATTGTGTCTTTTGCTATGGCTATTTGTAATGAATGTACGACGAATCGTGGGCTAATTTTTTGCTATGACTTGGTGCGCAGATAATGTGTTTTTTTTGTGTTTGATGCGAGAAACTGTGAGAGTTTTTAAATAGATTTGGTGATCTGTTTGTTGTGACTAGTTAAGATATTGATTGATTGATGTCGAGCAAGACCTGTTAAAAATTGTTACATAATGGTTGAGAAAAAGAAAAACTGTTGAATTTGCCCGCTAGGGGCGGTGCGGCTTTATTGTTTTTAGGGAAGCAATTTAAATCTCTAACGGTCAGTGGAGCGGTTAAGTCGAACTACTGAGGAGGGCTCGGTTGAGCCGAACGTGCACTATAGTGAATCAGTTTGTTTTTTGACGATTACGGATTGTTCTTTCCCTGCCCAAGTGAGCTGAAATTATATTATTTTTAGTAGTGTGTTAAATATTTTAATTAAAAAGTTCCAAAAATTAATAACTGTACCTTATATTACTAAATGAAAAGTATTTTTCTGCCATAAATGCTAGAATTATTTGTTTTGAAACAGCAGAGATAGCAGAAATGAATGGCCATAATAATTGTAATAATTCATTACGAACATCAACAAAAATTCATGCATAATATGCTATTGAATCTTTTATTATGCACAAAATGAAAAAAAAAAACAAAAATTCAATGAAAAAAATATTAATTTATAACATTCATCATTAAAATTTGATCATTGAACATTCAGTTGATATTTGGTTCTAGCAAATGCATATCATACCAAGATATGAGTATATGAAAATTGAAATCTATTAAACACATTTATATATTTAATAGATTTCAATTTTCATGTCTGATATAATTGACATACTTTGTGTATTCTTTCACATCATCAAGACATACTTTATTTGATTTAAAAATTTTTGCTCATTAGAATTTCTAATAAATGCAGAATAAATAGTCATAAACCACTTGTTTATATAATTGAGATTTTGTAAATATAATGCTCATAAACTGGGGAAACAGTGTACTATACTATTAAAGTTAAATAAAGTGCTTTTTCTAATAATCTTCAAGAAATTTGAAGATTTTTATATTATTTAAAAAACTTACCTTATTTTTTCCCTTTGAATGATAAATTAAAAAAATATATTTTTATTATTATATTAATAATGAAAATTATGGAGCAGCGTAATAAATAAGTTACATTAAAATATTTAAAATAATATGTTAAATAATTCTGTTATCATGTTTAAATTCACAAAAATGCACACAAAAAACAAAGCTCTAAACAGGATAAATAATTCATTAACAGAAACGTTTTTGACCTTATCAGTAGGTCAACCTCAGCTGCAATGAACATACAGAACGGAGACCCCCCTACAAAAATAAACAACTAAAAAATGACGTCATAAGAGATGTTGTATAAACACTTATATATTACTACTACGAATTCCACTTTTACAAAACAATAATAATAATAAAAAATACTAATAATATTAATGTTACAACATAATAAAGTAAAAATCAGAAGTGATATTAACAAAAATACAACAGTAGAAACACGCAGACAGCGAATGCATGACATCATCAATTTGGTCCAACTATTTAGATGAGCAGCACTAACAACAAACGGTGACAAAGGCAGCGTATTTCCAATTATAACCCACACCATCTCCAGGCCAAAGAGAGGCTATGCGGATCATTAAAATTTAAAACATGCTCATATTTATTTATTTATTTATTTACTTAAGCATCTCTGCTATCCTTATGTTGGTATTATTTTTTAGTTGTTTATTTTTGTAGGGGGTTTCTTCTCTCCATTCTGTATATTCATTGCAGCTGAGGTTGACCTACTGATAAGGTCGAAAACGTTTGTTAATAAAGTATTTATCCTGTTTAGAGCTTTGTTTTTTGTGTGCATCTTTATGAGTAACAGGATGGCTTTAAAGTTCTTATGTTTAAATTCTTCAAGAATTTATAAATTTTCTAAAATTGAAGATGAAATGGCATGTCTATATATGAAACTAGATATCAACATTATTTCATAACATAAATTTAATAAATATTTGTTAAATTTTATTAACTGTGTTTTTTCAAGATAAACCAATTTTTAGCCTCTATATAATAATTCACTACCACTGTTTAGGATGTTCATTTATAGTGTGTTATTAGCTATTTGTATCAATGCCTCTTAGAGCCTTGGTTGCAGCTTGTTCAATTTCAATTGAATTTGCAAAACATTTTCTTTTGATGACTTTTTCATTCTATTGAATAATAAAGTTGATATGGAATGAAAATTATAGGTACTCCTTGACTTGTGACTATTCATACTTATGACGGTGATGTAATCAATAAATTCTATGATTTGTCAATATAAATTACCATGGTTTTGAGTCCCCAATCTGATGATCTGATATATGGAAAGCACCTTTTTTTTGTATCTGGTTCTTGTAGTTTTGTATTCTTTGTTTATTAAAATAATGTATAGCATCCTAGGTAAACATTAATAGTGAGAAATCATAAATTTTGAGCATTTTCAACTTTTGACCAAATCTGATTAGTGACTGAATTTTGAATTGACATATAAATCAAGGACTACCTGTTTATCATATTTTATCAAGCCCTAATTTAATATGTACTGTATATAGTTGTGAGAGTATTCAATTGAATACATTTTGACAGACTTCTAAATAATGTTTTAAAATATCAATTATATAGATTTATATAGAACAAATGTATAATTAAAAAAGTTAAGATAGTATTACCATATTATGTTTGCTTTAATAATATAAACAATTTTTAAATTTATTTAAATACTTTTTAAATAAATAGAAATTATTGATTGTGCCTTGTATATATACTCAATTAAACTATAGTGAAAACATTTTTGACATTATGTGCCATCTTCATCACAATTTTTATAGTATAATAAAGCAGTTTTAAACAAAACTTAATCAGTTGTTTGTTTAATCATTAATACAAAAAACTATAACCATAATTATATCAGTTGTCATAAACACTTGAGAGATCCATAAATAGAAAGCTAACACATAGACAACAAAGGTACAGGTAATGAAGAAAATCTTTTCAGTATCTTCTCAAGAAAAATGACACAAATCAAAAATAGATGGTACTTTTACAGGAACACAAATAAAAGATTATACAGATATTTAACGTTTCATGTCATCATAGAAATATTGGGTCGATTGTTTAAACACGTTCTAGACTTCGGCTGGGGTCTGAACCACGGTTTTATAAAATTTGCATTGCATAAACAAAGCCTCTTAGCAGACATGGCTCAGATGAAGTCTAGAAAACCGGTTTCTAAAGTATATTTCTAGACCAGCCACTAGTCAGGTTTAGAATCTAGACCACATCTTCTTGCTCATGCGTTAAATTTTCATAGTTTGTAGAATCCTTCATATTTAATTTGAATTATTATTGAGTGAAATATAATTTAAAGAATATATTAAATGCTTTAAGTGTAACTTAAAATATTTTTCATTTCTTCACTTCGAACTTCCGCCATATTATTGATGTCATCAATAGACCCCAAGATACTGATTGGCTGAAAATTTTCAAATGACAGGGGTGCATAGGAACTGTAGTAACAGCCAAGGTTTAGCTGCCAACTGGTATAGTCAACGTCTTTGCAAAGCTTATAAGACTGCGATTTATCCGAAATCCCGTCTAGAAGCAGTTTTTGCTGTAAACCATAGACTATAGAAATTCTGTTTAAACAATTGGCCCATTAAGTTTGGATTATCAATATATATATCGTATTACTTCAAATTTAAGCCACACTTTTTATTCAGATTTTTAAGACGTAAAATTTGGATGTGGCTTAAATTCAAAGCGAATATTTTAACATCTTATTTCTCCCAATATCCCATTCTACAACATTTGGGCTTTTGCTTTACAGTCTATTCATGTGCATAGTATTACAATCATTGATAACACTTAATTCAGGGTCCCCTGTTCATACTTTTCTGATTTAATCTAGTTGCTGTTTGATAGTAGTTTGTAGAATCACATTGTATCTGGCCATATTTTAATTATAAGAAAAATCTCAAATTACTATAATGGTGATGGAAACAAATTGCCATCTTTTATTATTTTAAATAAAAAAAGACTCTACCAAATGAAAATTTTCCTAACAGTGTTATAATTTGAGCACAAAGAATGCATGGATGACAACAGAATTGATGAAAGATTGACTAGAACATGTTTTAGAGAAGATACCTAGTGCTATTTTTTTATTTTTTTTTTTAAATGAAAGTGATAGTATATCTGAAGAAGATTCTCGATAAATTAGGTAGCTTATTATGTATATTAGTACCTATTTAAGTAAATAAAAATGTTTCTTATTTTTCAATAAAATCATTTTTATTTTTTCCAATTTTAAAATCCTACCCAATTTTAAAATCCTATTGCTGCTTAAATTCAAGGGCAACTTAAATTCAAAGTAATACAGTATTTATATGTTTCAGGCCACTTCTAGAAATAGAAGAAATAGCAAAGATTTTATTACTAAAATATAAAAATATAAAATATTTATAGGTTATATTGCCAAAATTTGGTCAGTTTTGAATGACCTGAAATTATTATTTCAAATATTTAAATTAATTTTTTAATTTATTTATTGAGCTAATATAAGGAGAGGCCAAAAAGTTCTTATTCTCATCATATTATATGTATGCTATAGATTTGTAATTTTAAACAATTATAGGTTACTGTCTTACTAATATGCATGCTTTTTTTGCTTTTGTTTTTAACTGAAGTTAGAAGTGTGATAGTAGAAGAAGGTGTCTTGCTGGATAAAACTGAATATTGAGCCCATGATAGGGTTCCTTCATCTTCAATAGAAAAATGCATAAACAATTCACATAGAGATGCTAGCTGTGTATGGCCAGAATGTCCATCATATGAAACTATGAAACAATGAAAACAGGAATTCAGATATGGTCTCACCAGCATACAAAATGACCAAAGAGAAGGCCATTCAGCAAGATCATGTTGTATGTGTTTTGAGATAGCAAAGATGTCATATTGACTGATTGTTTACAAAAAAAGGAAAAGGTCAACAATAACAGAGACATAGTACAGGAACAGGAACTTGCTACAAAAGTATAGGATAGTATCTAGGAAAAAGACCTGGTTTGCTTTCAAAAAATGTGTTACTGCTAGCTAACAATGCACTTGCATACAGAGCTGCAGAAACAGTCACTTTATGCAAATATGGCTATGAAATCTTGCTCCATCCTCTGTATTCTCCTAACATGACACCTTCAGACTTCTTCCTGTTTTGAAATATAAAAACATTTACAAGAAAGAAGTTTCTTCAATGACGAGAAGGTCATTACTGCAGTGGACAGCTGGTTTTTTTCCAAATCTATTGACTTCTACAAAGATGGGATTAAACAACTGTTCCACAAGTATGAGAAATCTGTGGCCTTAGGAGGTGGATATGTAGAAAAGGAAGAGATGGAAGACCAAATTTCAGATTCCTTAGCACATTTGTGTCATGATGAAAATAAGAACTTTTTGGCTTCCCCTCATATTGTTCTCCAGAACTATCTTTATAGTATATTGTTTTCTATTATGTTGTTATATTATGATATATATTGAGAATATATTAATTAATTTTTAATATGGTTTATTTTTACAGAGGAATTCAGAAAAATATGGAATAAATTTAAAAAAAAGAAGAGCATTCAGGAAAAAAAAGGAGGCTTTAAAAATAAATTTTTTAATTAAAATAAGTTAAAAATATTTGAAATAATTTAGTTTGAAATGATATATATAAAATCATTTAATGCATTATTAAATTCCATTTAATAATGCATTATTAAATGGAATTTAATAATAATTTAATAAAGCATTAAATTTAATGCATTAAATTTAATGCTTTATTAAATGTTTCCCACAATTTTTGATATACGTTACGAAACACAATCTTTACTGCAATTAAACTCAGATGCTGTTTTTAGAATACAGTATATTATTGCTATTTTTTTTTTTATTTCTGTTAAATGACTAGATATTGATGAAGTATAAAGGGACTTTTTCATTAAGGGTTTCAACTTCAAAAAGTTTGGGTGCACCATAGCATAAATTAAGAAAATAATCATTAATTACAGTTTAGTTCCAATATAATCTATTTGACTGTTTAGTAGTATGGGAATTCCTTACAGGCTTGTAATATTAATGGTAATATAATTTATATAATTCTAATTGAATATAATATTAATATAATGCCAATATTTAAATGATTAAATTTTGGTTGAGGTTATAAAAATGCAAAAATATTGTAAAATTAAATGATGATAAATATCAGTATATGCAGATGACACCTGAATTATTCATAAATATAGGATTGCTGCATTAATGGTGAAACATGATTACAGACATACCTCTCTAATAGATATATGTTTCAGACCACCATCATTAAGTGAATATCTCCTTAAAGTGAATCACAGTTTTTTTTTTACATGCTAGTGCTTATAAAACTTAAAAGCGTGTTTACATTATAATTTCTTAACTATGCAATACTATTAGGCCTAAAAACAGACTGAGTACAGGTAATAAATTGGCATTGGTCAACTGTCTCAATTCACTCTCAGAGTCATTGACTGATGTGCACACATCACCACTCAAGTCAGCTTTAAGATCAAGGCAAAAGCTGAAAATAATATAGACATATACAGCAATACTTCGCATAGTCCGATTAATTGGTTCCTCTTTCTTACCAGACTAATTGAAACTAGACTATTCGAGGTACGTAATCTATGGGAAAAATTATAATTGGTTCCAAGAAATTTTGATTTGATCATATGTTTTTTTTTAATCATAAATTCTTACATTAATAATTATTTATTTACGCATTAAACATTAAAATCTTTTATAGATTTATAATAATCAGAAGGGAGCAAAAAGTGAGTCCGAGCCCATAAAGACAAATAAATAAAGAGGGCTCTCCCGGCAGGTGAACATATTCGCTTTCTCCAAGTTGGCCGCTTGGCGCCATTCCAAACACAGAGCAGTGCTCTGCATAAAGGTGTATTTCCACTTCAGCTGCGCCCCATGGGCTGATGAGTTACAAATGCCGATATGCCCAGTATTTGTTCCCATTCAATGATTCAATTAAGTGTTTGTGGTAAACAACTAACAACATTGCACTTGAGAGGTAGGCACTATAACAAATGTTGTTAAGATAAATTTGGCAACATTGGAGCAGCTGCCTACTTATCTCAGCTCCTCAAATAGTGGCTATTCAAATCATATATAGGTAGTAAGTAGCAAGCACATTTACATTTCATATTTATTCTAAAAAAATAAAGTAAATTAAAAATTTTTAATATTACAATTTAACTAAAGCACTACTAGCAGTTGAGGAAAAATTCTTTAATATGCAAACGTTTTTGGCACAATGGCCATCATCAGGCTACACAATTAGAACTAGAATTAGAATCTTTTTAAAAAAACTTTTTTACATTTGAAGAAACATATGTTGCTATGGTTACAACAGCTAGATATAGTATAAAATAAAATAAACATAATATAATATAATAGTGGAAACATAAAATATATAGCATTTCTATACATGGTTAAGGGTTGCAAAAAGTTATAAATTATAATAATATAATTATTACATAAACTTTAATGTAAATAGAACTCAAATTATATACAGTCTTACTAGGGTGCAGCATTGGTGCTCTATACCAGTTTAGTTTTTTCATGTTCAATTGCATATTTCCAAGGGGGTGGGGATTCAAATGCTGGCCCTTTGTTTATGATCTCCTCCCTGTTTTTTCTTCTTAATATCTCTATTGACTCATTTAATAATGCCTGTGTTGTGTATTCACTTTCCTTATTATTTTGGCTTCATTCCATTTTATTTTTAAGATCTTTGCTGTAGGTTTCTGTTGTCAAGGCTATTGTTAATTTTCCTTTCTCTATATCTCTTTTATGCTCTTTTACTCTCTGGGCTAATGTCCTTTTTGTTACTCCTATATATGCAGCTTCTTGACTTGTTTGTATGTCCTCCACTGGAACCTTATATACTCCACTTCTCCCTTCTTCAAGAATACACCAATACTGAATACTCTGAATATACCAACACAGGCATTATTAACTGAGTCAATAGAGATATTAAGAAGAAAAAAACAGAGGAGATCATAAACGAAGGGCCAGCATTCGAACCCCTACCCCCTTGGAAATATGCAATTGAACATGAAAAAACTAAACTGGTATAGAGCACCAATGCTGCACCCTAGTAAGACTGTATATAATTTGAGTTCTATTTACATTAAAGTTTATGTAATAATTATAATAATATAATTTATAACTTTTTTGTAATCCTTAACCATGTATAGAAATGCTATATATTTTATGTTTCCACTATTATATTATGTTTATTTTATTTTATACTGTATCTAGCTGTTGTAACCATAGCAACACATGTTTCTTTGAATGTAAAAAAGTTTTTTTAAAAAGATTCTAGTTCTAATTGTTTAGCCTGATGATGGCCATTGTGCCGAAAATGTTTGCATATTAAAGAATTTTTCCTCAACTTCTAGTAGTGCTTTAGTTAAATTGTAATATTGAGTAAGAGTATAAGCAGTCTTTGGAATAAGTTGACTAATTAAAAATTTTTATTAACAATTACAATCCGGACTATTTGAAACCGGACTATGCGAAGTATTGCTGTAATTGAAAAGTGCTAATTAACAAAGCATTCTAAAGCAAAAAGTATACAGGCATACTATTCTTTTAAAGGCATACTATTCTTTTAAAGCTAGTATGCCTGTATTTGACTTATTTTGTTTTACTATGATAGAGGACATATGGCAAAGCATTCTAAAGCAAAGTGTTTTAAAGCTAGTATGCCTGTATTTGACTTATTTTGTTTTACTATGATAGAGGACATATGTCGAAAATGTTTTCACTATAAGTTTTTATAAATATTTCCTAATAAAAAACATTTTTCATCTGTAAGTGCTAGAATGTATATGTTTGTTATGATTATTATTGTTTTCTTCCAAAACATAGTTTATAAAATAGCTAATAATAATGGATACCACAGATACCCAATAATAGAAATTTTCATTAAGAAAACTGCTTTGATAGGTTGTGCTATGATAACTAGTGCTAATTATTGAAGTAATTTTGTCTTTGTTTACATATCAGATTATATTTTAATGAAATGTGAATGACAGTTTTTATTCAAGAATACATTATAATTTTTCCAGTTTAATTTAATGATGATTTTTGATTCCTATTCACAAAAACTTTTTATAATGCATTTCCAAAAAATTCTCTTTGTAAATTGGGGAAAAGAGAATATTAGTTTTTTAATAATAAATATGACATTACTTTTAGCAATAATAATCAAATTATATTGTGTATTATGTAGTAATATTAAATAGTTATCAATTTTAATTTACAGAATTGGTAAAAAAAAGAAAACTTGGTGGCAGTCAGAGAATGGAGTTGAAAATGTAGCAATACAATTAGATTTGGAAGCAGAATTCCACTTTACTCATTTAATAATAACATTTAAGACTTTTCGTCCAGCAGCTATGTTAATAGAACGTTCTCATGATTTTGGCCAAACCTGGAAGGTTAGGAAATTGTTAATATTTATAAACATAAGTTTCAATCAAATTAAATTTATTATAAATCAAGTATATTTTACTGAAATAAAATAGATTATATTTGTTCCACTAATTATTGTGTTTTTAATTTAACTGTAAATTAGTTACTTCAGTAAGTATTCATTTAGTATATTATTTTTTTAATTTAATTGATTGTATTAAAAATATTATGTATAACTTTATTAAATCATTTATATTATTTAAATTAAAAACTCAACAAAATGTGCTGTATCACAAAATTAAAGTAAAATGCAAACCATTTATTATAGACACAGTTATACAAGTTGGCAATTAATTGATTTTGAAGTGCAATGAGTTAAATTAATTAATAAATAATATTTATTAAAAAAACTTGTAGCTTAACCTTTCCTGAGTTTTTCCTTAGTATTAGTTTGTCAGCTTGAATTTTTGAAAACACATAAGTTTCAGCACTTTATTCTCATTACACCTGTTTCCACAATTGTTCTGATCTTTCCTTCAGATCTACCAATAGATGACCTTATGCTTAAATATTGAAACGGCTTTATTTAACAGGAATATTTTTGGTACTTTGTACCATCAGCTATATACAAAAATACAAGAAAATATCTATAAATAATATTTCCTGTTTTGGTTATTGTTAACATATACTTTGTGAATTATTTTCAGAACATGATTCAAATTTAATTGTAATGCAAACCATATGTTTTAAAACTGTTCTAGAATTTTCTATATACAGTAAGACCCCACTTAACGCTGCTCCGTTTATCACTGTTTCAATATAACATGGTCTTTTTCGAATAGTATATTTTTAATATGATTCAAATTTAATTGTAATGCAAACCATATGTTTTAAAACTGTTCGAGAATTTTCTATATACAGTAAGACCCCACTTAATGCTGCTCCGTTTATCACTGTTTCAATATAACATGGTCTTTTTCGAATAGTATATTTTTATTGATTCACTTTGGGTATTTATGACTTATGACTGCTTTGAATTCTGACTGAGTTTAAACATAACCTTGATTGATGACTATGATGGAGGTTTGAACCAAACCTTGTCTTAAGTCGAGAACTATCTGTCTATGTAATTTTTTTTATATTTTTATTTTATGTAAATCTAATCCATAATTTTTAAAGTTCTGTAAAAATTTATTTTCATTAATTTAATTATCTATAATTTTAGGTTTATCAGTATTATGCATACGACTGTGCAGAATCTTTTCCTGGAGTTCCTCTTGGACCTCGTCAACACATAAATGATGTTGTATGTGATTCTCATTATTCAGGTGTAGAACCTTCTACTGAAGGAGAGGTTTGTGGTTTGTGTTGTTTAAAACAATAATGATAATGACAAAGAATTTTTTTATATAGAGAATTAATTTATTTATCTTTATATATCTTTATGTATACATATAAAGATAAATTGATTATGTTATATATATATATATATACAGGGCTTGACAAATTTCAAAAAGTT
>AYEL01087617.1:0-12444 GCA_000484575.1 Olivierus martensii
AAAAACGATATCAGGACAGAGTATATGGACAACAAAATATAATTTTTTCGTGCCAAAAAATTAAAAAGTAAAAAAGTTACGGCAAAATATCGAATATCAAGTATCATATTTCATAACCCTTCGGACCCCTAGGGAATGTTTATTTTTTTTTAAGAGGAGCGGATAAGGTTAAGAAATCAGGTAAGCAATATACAACGATGGCCATATGTTACCTCTATATTTCTAACATTTATTGCCATCTATTGGCAATAGTATAAACAAAATTTAATAAAAATTAAATTCTATATTGTAGGATTAATTGATCCTATAAGTTAAAGGATGTGTCATCAAGGTGTCCTTTAATTACAGAACATCACTACTGAAGTTCATGAAAATCTACTAAATAGTTCAAAAGTTGTTAGTGGGGGAGACATGGAAGGACAAACATTGGTCTGATCTTTAAACCCCCATTTCCTTTGGAAAATAGGCTAAAAAACATTTGAGGACATTTTAATCAATTTCAAAATATTAGCTTTCTAATATCATCATACTTTTTAAAGTTAATTCAGTAATTTAGCAGATGATCATAATGGAGACAGATATCAGTGTTATATGTAAGATTTACCATGTAAAATTAAAAGGACAAATTTTCCATATTTACAAAAATAAATTTTTATTTATCATAATACAAAATATAAAATGATTTTTGAAGTAAAAGTATACTTGATGATATTTGTTGTTTGAGTTATATTTTTAATGATTTCTTGAAAATTAATTTTCTGCAAAAAAGTATATTTTTAAAATGATGGTAAATATGCAATAACATAAAAAAATATTTTTTTATGTTGTTGCATATTTATCATATCTTTTGCTGATTAGATAAATGCAATGATAATTAAATAAAACCAATAACCAGGACTGAAGTTTTTAATATAAAAAATGTTTTTAATCTATGTTCGCTTAATAATTAACTGCTTAAACTCTTACTTCAATAATTGTGCTTGTGTTTTTAAGCTTTAAGTTCACCTTCAATTACTAAATTTTAACTGAACAATAATTTGTGTAATGAATGTAATGATAATCTTCAAAATTTTCATTACTTAATGCAAATAAATATATTTTTTCAGATATTTAAATATTAATTAAAAATGCCGTTTAAATAATAATAGAATATTGCATTAGAATAAAATTTTAAAAAATATTAATTATAAGAATTTCTTCATTATTTTATAAAAAAAAATTTTAGGTTTAATTAGTATTTTTTAATCCTTTAACATCTTAATGTTTTATCTTATTACAGGTAATTTTTAGAGTACTACCTCCAAACATTCCTGTGGTTGATCCATATAGTATTTCAGTTCAGAATCTCTTAAAAATGACCAATCTTAGGATAAATTTTACAAAATTGCATACATTAGGTGATAATCTTTTGGATTCAAGAGAAAAAATCAAGGAAAAATATTATTATTCAATTTATGATATGACTGTAAGAGGAAGTTGTTCTTGTTATGGTCATGCAAGTAGATGTATTGCAGATGAGCATGATCAGTTACCTCGCACAGATATGGTAATTAAATTTTTTCATAAAATACAAAATATAAATTAATTATTATATTATAGAATAGCTTATTGAAACACTTTGAAATCCAAAACTGGATGCCATACAGGGTTAGACAATTATACAAGCTATCCAATCCCATATATCATATGGATTGTTTGAAATTGTATTGAAAGAGTTTCTTGTTCAATTTTTTTTACATTAGTCAATCTGTTCTTATGGCACAGAAGTCTGTACTCTAGTTTAATGCAAGTTTCACCTCTGATATTTAATCTGAAATTCGATTTTTTAGACGTTTTCCTAATGAATTGTATACTTACATTATATGAAATGTGTGAAATATTTATAAAATTTCATTTAATCTGCATTTAAGGATGATCATTTTGTTTAGCATATAAGATTTATTATATTCTGAATAGGAAAATAAACTTATATTTACAATAAAATCTTTAAAAATTTTTAAATATTACACAATTTTTCATATTTTGCTGCTATCAGAATAATAAATACCAATTATCCCTTTTTTTAATAATTAATTACAAATTTATTAAATATAATAGTAATTTCTGTTTCATTATATCATACAAATCATCTTAACTTTTTTACAAAAGAAAGAATGAAAATTTTTCTTTAATCACAAGGTAATCAGACTGGTTTTTATGAAATGACAGAGACATCAAGAAACATTCAAAAATGCCAATAGGCAGCAATGAGATGAAAGAGTGCTTAACTGGTCATCAAAATATTAATTAGATCTCTAAGGATTTATAACAGACAGAATTCAGATTAAATAACCTACATAAATTTTTAGAAGTAAGATGAAAATATTAACTTGCCAGTAGTAACATGAAACCCAATCATTAGGAACAAAATGCAAATTAGCATGGGGACTAATTAACTATTAATTATGTGAAATTTTCACTGTTTTGTTAAAATAAATCTTTTGAATGTATGAAACCTTATTTTTTTGGCAAAGTGTCTATTTTCTAATGCAAAAAAAATCATTCTTTTACTATAATTTATTGATTTTTTAATGAATTTTTAAGTAATATGATATCTCCTTATCAAAATTATGTAGTAAATAGCGTATCATATTTCATTCAGTCATAAATCTTTTTCCAAAGTCAAAAGAAATGTCTCCCCTGTGTTATTTATAAACAGAGTAGGTGATTTTATTATCTAGGATGGTCCAAGGTCATTTGGAGGTGATGCATGAGTGGGGGAGGGACACAAACAAGGGCAATAAAATTGACGGCAGGTGCATGAAATATAATTCTTTAACTTTGAAGGATTCTAATTGCATATTATATAAAATTTTACTTCATATTCTAATTTTTTTTATATTCTTTGATATTTTTACTTGTTTTTATTGTAGCACTTTCCATTTTGAGAAAAGATATTTATTTTTTTACAAATTTTTTTAATTGAATGTATATTATGCAAATTATGACAATAGATAGAATCAAAAATTCTCTGTGTGTTAACAATTAATGATAATAAAGTAAAAATTTATTCTTTTTCTTAAAGAGAAAAAGTTGAAAGTTTAGTAATTACTATTTAGTGCAATACTGGGAGCAGAATTTGTGATGTGCATATATAACATATCCAGTTATAGCATAATACTCATTTCTTCAAGAAATGAGTATTTAATTAAATGAATAATCAGCACACTATTCAGTTATAAGCTCAAACATTTATTCAATGTCTTTAAACGCTAAAGTTTTCGGTGTTTCTACGCCATCCTCAGGCAATCATTCCGTTTCACAATTGAATCAAGTCTTTCTGTTTTCATTTATAAAATTTATAAAACAGAAAAACTTGATTCAATTGTGAAACGGAATGATTGCCTGAGGATGGCGTATAAACGCCGAAAACGTTAGCGTTTAAAGACATTGAATAAATGTTTAAGCTTATAACTGCATAGTGTGCTGATTATTTATTTAATTAGATATTAAGTAGAAAGCAGTTTTTAGAAAGAATAAGAATATTGAAATGAGCATTAGAAGATAAAATAAACAATACTGTTTATTATTTTATCTTCTAATATTTATTTCATAATTGTATTATTATTTGTTAAGCCATTTTTGTGAATATTCAAAACTTTTTAGTATATATAAAATAAGAAAGCTGTATGCTTGGAACATCTTAATCATTATTTAAAATTTAATAAATGGCTTAAATTAAAATCTAAAATCAGATAAACAATTTATTGAAGTATCTAAGGATGGAGAAATTTATCAAAAGTTTTCCTTTGTAAATCTGATTAAAAATTTAATTGTTTATGCATGCCGCAAAGTGACATGAAACTGGCAATTGCAGTGCCAATCACCAGTTGAGGCATAATTAATCATTTCTAAACTGTGTTTAGAAATGATTAATTATCAATTCAAATGCTTTGTTTATATAGGTGCTGAAGCTGGAATCTCAAATGGTGAGATTTTTTTTTCCTCTGCTCTTTTTCATGCATTGTAAAATTTTGAGTTTATCAGGAAGGACCTAGAAATTTAGGAAAATTCTGATTTTTCCAGATTTCGTTAAAAATTCTTTAATATCTGCATTTTTATTTTTTTGCATGTGGGAGAAGAATTCCACACTTGACCATGTCTGGATTTAATAAAATACTTGTAAAAACTATTATAATTTCAAATTTTATATTTGTATTTAACATTTAAAGAAAAATCAAATAGAATTTAAAATATATTTATAAAGAAGACAGTAGTCAACACTGAAGAAAATATATTTAAACAAAATAATTACAGCCATGTGACTAAAACTGTTTTAAATGTTTATAATAATTTTATTTATATTTAACCATTTTTTGCAAAAATAAACAATAGTTTTACATAATCATTTATTCACAAAACTTTAAAATCAAATGATTAAAATAAAAAATGTTGTTGAATGATTACTCATTAAACATAATAAGTGGGAAGGTAAAATAATAAGCTCTAATACAGGAAATAAATTGATGTCATTTGGAATCAATTAATAGGAGACTTTTTACATAATAGCTTAAATAGAGCAATTATATTGCAGATTCTTCTCTTTTGATTCTTTCATACAATAACAAATTTCAAACATTATGAAATTTAAAGAATTCACACAGATAAAACATGAGGATTTGGTTGAAATAGATAAATATTTTAATTGAATATTTATGTAATTTTTATAATTTGTAAAAGAAATCTTCAAAGAATATGTAAAAATTAAGATAGTTTTAAAAGATAAAATAGATTCTTTGCAAATAATAATAATTAATGCATTTTTTTAAATATCTCTGATCCATTAAACAATAAATTTTTTAATTAGCATAAAACTGCTAATTAAAATTTTTTTTTTATTTTTAACTTTATAAAAAATATATATCAAATCAATTTAAACAAATATTTTTAGAAAAATCTTTATAGGCAAAATGACATTATATTTTTTTAGTTAAAAATAAATAAATAAATAAATTAAAATTTTATTATACTATGTATCCACTGATGAAGGTTAAAAAATGTATTTAATTTGAAACTGAAATTTATCTTGTACTTTTTTTACAAAATATGTCTTAACTAAATAAAGTTGATTTATATTTTGAGAGCTACTGTCAACTTTATTATGATCTCTTCCATTAAATATAGGATTTTTATAAATCACACTATATTAATTTGCATTATTTTAAAATTTTATAATATTACCTAGATATTTATTTTCTTTGCCATTGATTATTACATACATTTATTTATATTGGCTTATCATAAATACTATTGACATTCTTGATCTTCAATATTTTCTAAACATACCATTACTTTCAAAAAAATTCTGATTCATTAAAATTTTATTTCCATTCATACAAATAATTGTTTTTATTCTATATAAATGCTTGCTTTCTACCATGTTTTATAAGCACATTCTACATAATAAATATTTTTCAATTAGCGAAACACTAATAAAAATAATAAAAAATAAACTGCAAAATATTTAAGATATACAAATTATTTATTAATAAAAAATAACAAGTTCATTTACTATATATTATTATTATTATTTAGAACAGCAGTTCTCAACTTGTGGTACACATATCACTGGTAGTATGCAAGACATGACTAGTTGTGCATGTATAATCTTGACTTTGTATGTAATCTTGTGTAATCTTGATCTATTTTTATAAAAAGACATATTTTTGTTGGTGGTACTGAAATTTTTGATGTTATACATTTAGGAAAAGGTTGAGAACTGCTGATTTTGAATATACTTTCATTGTTTAACAGAAATTGTAATTAAATTGAAAATATGATATACTTGACTATTTATACATACCCAATCACAAAATTAGATGATAATATTTTTGTACAGTAAGTTATTTTGAGATTTCTTTATAATTCTGTTGCAAAAGTCCAGCTATTTGAAATTAAAAATAAATTACAAAACTTTTATCACACACAAACAATATGATTGTTTTTTATAAAAATGATTTTATTTAATCATTTCATTTATTAATCTATTCTAAGATGTCATAAACAAAACATTCAAGTTTTATATGATCATTCTTATTATTCAAACTATATACAGTAAAAGTCTGAAAATCCTGACTTCTCAAGGATTTCATTAGTCTGAATTTTTGGATTTACAGATTCTCGAGTATTTTTTAAATTCAAATTTAAAGAAGAATAAAGAAATGAAAGGCAAATTCTTTTGGTTTTATTTGTTAAAAAATACGGAATGTTTCATTTATCAAAATGAGTATACAGTGGTACCTCGACTTACGAACTTAATTCATTCCTGGCTGCAGTTCATAATTCAAAAAGTTTGTATCTTGAAATCCAGTTTTCCATTTTATCTTATGGGAAATCAATTAATCTTTTCCCAGATTTAGAAATTTTGAAAACAATAAAAAAATGTGCATTTTTATACAATTATTATTATTATTTTTGAAATCTGGTTTTACATGCTTTGTATAAAAATCATCTTCCATTAAATAAAAAAAATCAATTTTCTTGGGACTTGTTTTATAATTTGGGTTTTGATTTGTCATCATCAGTTGCTTCTTTTTTTCTTAGGCTTTAACTCACATCCAGAGTTAAAAATTAGTTAACAAAGAATTTCATGTAACTAATAATTATTATGTAGATCTTTAATATTATCAAGAATAAACAGTCTTTATTACATTAACAGTTATATATGCATATTTCAAAAAATAATTGAAATATTTTTAAATGAAATGCATAAAAAATATTTTACAAATATAATATTAAAAAGCATTGCGGTTCGTATCTAGAGGCCAAAATGGGATATGAAAAAGTTCATATGTAGAGCAGTTTGTAAGTTGAGATACCACTGTATTTATTTATTTATTCATTTCTCTAATCTGTTGCATCTGCTGCACTATTTGTTGATAAGTATGCATTCTTACATAAAACTGTGGATATTTAAAAAAGTTTGAATTTTCAAACTGAGTAGATTCTTTAATAGCCTGGCTTTCTAGCATTCAAATTTTTGGACTTTTACTATACCTATTAATCTTTAAGCTGTTAAGTGGGATTCATTATAAGATGATGGAAATTCTAAAAATTCAATATCTTTGCAACTATTTGTCATTTGTCTTATATGGATAATATATTAATTTAAATCTGTATAAGAATATCAGTATAATATCTTATATTTAAAGCTTACATTTAAAATATAGAATATTACAGTTATAAAATTATATTCTTGTTGCATTCTGCATATTTTTCAATAAGTACAATTAAGTGTTATCTGTCACTTGAAAGCTTATTAAAGCAGCATTGATGGCATTGACAGTATCAGATATTCCAGCTGATGGCATGAAAATGTTATGAAAGAATGCTTAATGTTTTTTATTTTGTAATTGATACAATAATTATCTTTTTGTGATTCATTCTTCTTTTAAATATTATTCTATTTGTAAACAGTTTTTAATTATTATTTAAAAATAATATTTTATAATCAATATTTTTGTTTATTTTTTATTATAAAACTTATTTTATTACAGAAGTTTATTTTTTAGGTTTATGGAAAATGTGAATGTACACACAATACTAAGGGATCAAATTGTGAAAAATGTGAAGACCTCTTTAATGATCAGCAATGGCAACCTGCAATTGGAAGACAGACAAATGCATGTAAAAGTATGTAATTAATTTTAATATTTTAATTATAAAAGGTATATTATTGGTTATACTATAATGATTCCTAATATTTTTCCACCAAGTACAAGCATACACCACTTTGCTAATATGGTGCTTTCAGTCCTGTAAAACTGGAGATGTGAGACTGGGATTGAATCCAGCCCTCCAAACTGTAAGCAAATACTTTACCATATGGTCATCTGGCTGAATTTTTAGGCCTAGTGCTATTGACACTTAATGGATGATAGTGTAAATATGTTTTTAGGATTTATATGCACTAGTAAATGAAAAAAGGCTGTGATTTGCTTTACAGTGGTATTCTGGAACATAACTACCATAATTGTAAGCCTGAAAAAATTTTTTAGGAGATGCCAGACTAGAGATGTAAACTCAGCCCCTCCTGCATGGTATGCCAATGTATTGCCACTCAGCCATCCAGCTGCCATTAGTGATATATTTGATGATGATATACATTGCATTGTAATACTTTTTAATAAAAAATATTACAATGCCGTGTGAATTTCAAAAAATAAAAAAATAAGTAAATAACAATCTCAATGTTTTAAGGAAGTTTACAATTTTATGTTTGACTGCCATGGCCCAGCACTGATTTAGCACAATGAAAATTTTTCTTAAGTATGAATTTAGATAGTTTATAGTTTTTCACTTTCTATTATATCAAAATAAGATAAATATCTAAATATAAAAAATAATATATATATAAAAACGTTCGGTAAATTTACCGGTAAATTTCAAAAATTTACCGGTAATTCGTAAAAAATAATATATATATAATATAATTTTATGTAGAAAATATAACTTAAAAAGAAAATACTTATCACTTTTTTCATATTAGAATTATTTTCCTATGATTGATATTTTCAGAGCTATTTAGGAATAAATGAACCATTAAGAAATGCATAAATTGAATATATTTCTATGGACCAGGAATTTTTCTCAATGTCTGCATAATGATTTTTTGCAATAATATTGAAAACTTAATTAATTCTAGGGCTATGATTCCCTACTTCCTAACAGATATTTCAAGGCAGTGATGGCATTCAGCCAGTTTGTTGCATGAACTGGTTGTTAAAATTTTTGGGTTTGTCAAACTGTTTGTTGTGAATGCAGGAAACAAAAATCATAGTTAAATTCTCACGATCTTGCAGAATGTTTTATAGTATAAGTGAAATAAAAACAATAATAAATTATTATAGGGGTTATGATCGCAATTCATTGAAGATCACAATTATCTGAAAATAGTTGGTTGCAATCGGAACTATGATTCTTTTGAACCACATTATCATGCAAACATGTTATAACAATGAAAATGTGTACTAAAATTACATACTTTGATATGAAATTCGCACTTTTTTGCTGCACATTTTACCTGAAATCATACAATACAAACTTTTGCTCCAAATTTAGAAATCGCAGATATTTTTAGTTTTTTTTATATAAAATGATTGAATGTTAGCATAAGTTACAACATGGTATCATCCAAAATAAACAATATAATAAATATATCTAAAATTGTAATAAAATGAATGATTTTTATGCAATTTATTGATCTATTATTTTATGTTTTAGATGCTTGCTTTACATATTTTATGATTAATTGAAGGTAATTTTCTTTTTAAGAAAAAATAAATAGAACTAACTGGTTGTTAATTATTTAGGATTACACACTTGCTTCAAAGTATAAGAGTATTGAAGAATCCATTTAAAATTTTTTTTAAATTAGGAAATATTTTACACTCAACTGTGGAGCTCAGAAAACTCCCATCTCCCTTTTTCTTCTTTTATTTTGTTTATATCATATTTTTTTTTATTATATATAATTTTTATATTATGTAAGTTTTCTGTGTATTTTCAATTATGTTTTACTGTACTCTCTTTCACAAAAAAAATGTTTCTTTGTATTGTTTTATAACTCCATATGTTAAATGGATGCTAAAACACACCCATATGAAATGTATTGTAAAAACTTAAAAGCAAATGGGACCATCAAATTCTAAGAGAAACTCCGTAGCACTAAGGCAGGGTCAAGAAAAAACACAACTTAGATCTTCAATTTAAAAAGTAGTAGTGCTTTCGATTTTTTAATAACAAAATCCTCTTCAGCTGTACAAAAATGTTAGAACACTTAATAAATATTTTAAGTGTTCTAACATTTATGTACAGCTGAAGAGGATTTTGTTATTAAAAAATCGAAAGCGCTATTACTTTTTAAATTGAAGATGTAAGTTGTGTTTTTTCTTGACCCTGCCTTAGTGCTAAGGAGTTTCTCTTATAATATTCAGGCAGTGTATCAGTTTCCGATTTACTGTATTTACCATCAAATTCTTCCTATCAGGAAGATATAATTGACAAATAATTTAATATAAATGTGGGTGTGTGATTCAGGTGGGGACCTGAATCACACACCCATGCATTACTTACAGAAAGAACTTCTTTTGTCAATGCTTTAAGTTACTGCTTGCTGTAAAAAATAAAAGAATGACCATCCCTGATCTGAGACCAGCTAGTAAACACCTGCAATTTTGTAAAAATTCTACCTTCAAGTATAAATACAATGATGACCAACAGGAATGTGGAGAGAAAAATAGACACAGCAGGAGTCCACTCAAGGAAAGAAACAGCTCTCAGATTTGGGGAGAAAATAGTCACCAGCAAGGGAGTAATTACAGAAGTTGACCACAGTCAACTTGATGAAAGAAGTCTCTCCAGGTAAGTCTTCCCTGGGCTGCACTCCACCATGACATTTTGGCATCTGCCCCCCTCTTCTCTTTTTTTCATCTAATTTATGTTTAAATTTGAGAGTCTTGTTTTCTTTTACTGTACTCTTTTCTTAATAAGCACTTGTTCTGTTAAAGAAAAGGATGTAGCATTCATTATTCTCCTAACATCTCTCTTCTATTTCTAAACCTCAGACTTCCACAAATCTACACATCTGCTTTTTTTTATTTAAAGTGCTGGAGCAACACATACAAACTGCTTCTGATGTCACAACTTGACATGAGACACCCAGGCAGTTTGGAATTTCACATGTGGTATCAGAAGTGGGATATACAGTGAAATTTAATGTGTAAAATTTACTGCTCGCAAAAATGCTCTTTTTATTTTATTTCACTATGATGCTTGAAAATGGGGATAGAGTAGAGGGGAGAGTTTGTGGATTTTCAAAATCTTTTGCTCCACTGGGAATGGTGTTACCAAGTTTTGGTGAACTAGGTCTGAAGATGTGCAATTTCTTTGAACAATTGGAAGAAGTGGCAAACTTGTATGAGTGGAACATGACAGAATGTCTGATAGTTACCAGATATAAACTGACAGGATTACTCATGAATTCACATATAGAAGTCAGAAAATCAAACATATCATAGATTATGATAAATTTAAGAAGATTTTGATCATGAAGTTTGATATGGAACCTTTGTTGGTGAAAACACAAAAATTCCATCAATGTGTTCAAGGAAAAAAAATGAGGAAATACAAGATTACAGAGTCTGGCAGCAGGCACTTGCTCAGTTCCAGTTACCACTAACAATGTTAAAAAGGAAATAGTAGAAAACTGTTTACAAGAAGAATTAGATATGAAACTAAAAATGCAATTTTTGTCAGGTCTTAACCCTGCCATCTGCTAACAAGTATTATCTTGCGACCTGGCAACATTTTAAGAGGCTGTTACTATTGCCACAAAGGAAGAGATGGTGGAACAGCTAATAGCACAGCCTAAATATTACATTAATGCTGCAGATGTCTAAATTTCGGCATTGCAAGATGATTTGCTGCAGTTGCAGAGAGATTTAGAAAAATTATGAGAACAGGAACAAAGAGATAGGGGGAAGCGAAACCAATTTATTCAGTCACAACACTATGAAATTTTTCGCATTAACAATATGCTTTTCACCTGTATCTTTAGTCCTCTGAAAAGACAATTTCATAACCCTTCCCCACAATGTGTAAATCAAATTAGACAATCAGGTAACCTGCTTGCCGGAATAAACCCAACAATGGGGTTACCAGGATTAACTAACCCAAAAATTTCCATAAATGCCAGACCTAATGACACATTCCTGAATGGGAGGGGTGGTTGCAGGGATTTTCAAAGGCAGTAAGAAATATAATTAAAAAGAATAGCAAGAAAATAGCCCCAATATGAGCTCCTACTGTATTCAACGTGTTAAGAAATGAAAAGAATAGCAAACAGAAAATGACAAAACAAGGTGTTTATAGAATACCGATAGATAATTCGGACCTAGAATGGGAGGAATATTACATAGGTGTAACAAAGAAGAACCTGCAAGACTGACTACAAGAATACTGAAAGGACATACAGCAAGCTAACTTAAGTACCACTCTAGTGACAAGGTGTTACGAAAATGATGTTACTATAAGATGGAAAGATGCAAGAATGATTAAGAAATGCACTGGCTGTAAAGATAGATTCCTTACAGAAACATTAGAAATTATAAGAAGAAGCAGGAAAGATATTATTATTAATGAAAAAACAACAGAAGGAGTTTTGCCTGCATGACACTATGCTACACAAAATGTTTAAAAATAATGCAAACAAATTTATTTTATTTTATTTCATTATATTTCATTTTACTTTATTTTATTACATTTGAAATACAGATAGGCCTTGATTAGCGCGAATTCGATTAGTGCGACTTAAAAAATTGATACCGTTATTCGTTTAGTGCGAGAAAAGATTCGATTAGTGCGAGTTGTAAACACAGATCAGTCTTACTAACAAAGCTCCTTTTA